>CAWUER010000064.1:0-20128 GCA_963921195.1 Pegoplata infirma
AAGTAGCCTCCCATACAAATTAACAGTTGGAGCAAATTTTATAAAAATTTTATTTTGTATGGGAGCCTACTTAGGAAGGGGAGATAGGGCGTAGGGATATTTTAAAAAAATGTTGTAGGGTAAAAATAGATGGGGGTCGGTCTCACTAATGCCCCTCTCGTACGCACCATTGAACCGGTAGGAGCTTATTAAAAAAAACAAATTTACAAAAAATAAAAAAAAATTGCATGGGGACCGCCTTAAAAATTAAAGATAGAGGGTAGGTGTTTTCAAAGAAAATGTTTGGACTAAAAAAATATTGTGGGTCGGTCGTACATTTTGTTGCTCTAAGGGCACTATTAGGGCAATTAGAGCGGTTGGAACAAATTTTAAAAAATTTTGTTTTGTTTGGGAGCCATCTTAGAAATTGGAGATAGGGTATTAGTTGGTTCCAAAGAAATTTTAAGACGTAAAAATTAATGGGGGTCGGTCTTATAAAGCACCCCTCTATGACGCACCATTGGAGCAGTAGAAATGATTTTAAGACTTGAAAATTACAATAAAATTTTTTAAAAAAATTTTAAAAAATAGTAATAATCGTTATCCCACGATCCTCCTGGGCAAAAAATTTGTAAAATCGATAGATGTTTTACAAAAAAAAAATTTCAAGAAAATCGAAGAGTACAAACATTTTCAAAAATGAGATTTAAATTTTAAAGCTTAAAAATCGCATACTAGAGCGCTTTTAAGAATTTTTTGGGATTTTTTTAAAAAGTACGTAAAAAAACAAAAATTTTGAAAAAAAAAGTTTGCAATTTGGACCATTATTGAAGAAGTTATGAGTAAAAGAAGTTTGAGTAAAGGAACAAACTACCAATTTTTTAAAATTCGATATCTTTTGAACGGGCCATCAAAAAAATCTGAAAATTTACCACGAAGGAGTTTTTGAAGGGTACTAAAAACTGTTAACAAATTGGGAAAATCTAAAAAAAAAATTTCAAAGTGTCCGATTTGACATGGAATGCCCCATATATACTTTATATCCTAGACCGATATTTCGATGCATTTCACACGGAATGACGAAGTGAGTATACCCTCATACTGCTGTTGGAAGGTATAAAAATGGTTTGACAAGATTTTTAAAGCTTTTTGAAATTTTAAGATCCGCTCTTAAAAATTATTAATTTAACCGTAATGATATTTCTTCAAAATATTGTCCGACGGGACATGCTAGTATTCATTGTATTTAAATATAACTTTTACACTCACTTGGGCTTGTGGTCGATATCATTTGATTTTTATTACTCGATTTTATTTTTATCATAATAATCTATATCACAAAATCCACCAGAAAACACATAAAAAATGCTATTTTCTGACCTTAGGTCTTTCGATTTTCTTTATATTAACGGTATGCATTCTCCATAAAGCTAATAAAACATATCCATTTTCAGTTTTTTTAATTTTAAAAAAATCGCGATTTTTTCGCGAATTTAATTTTCTTCAAAAATTTAAAAAATCAAAAAAGTATGTTAATTTGAAGAGCCATATCTGCTAAAGTATCTATCGGATTTCTACGATTCAAAAAGCATTTGATTCAAACGTTCGTCCTTTTTTATACCAATGCAATAAAAAAAAAGTTTTTCCAAAAAAAGTGCATTTTTGATGCAAATGCAATTTTTTGATGCATTTTTCAAAACTTTCTCCCCCTTCAATTTTTTTGAAACCTGCATAATTCGAAAATATCGCATTTTTTACACCAAATTGAGTACCGTTTTTTTTGTGACGGCGTTTCAAAAAATTTTCGTAATTTTTTTAAAACTACTCATTTGATTTTTTCCATACAAAAAATCAATTTAATATTTATTTTGCAATTTTATCCAAAAAGTATGTAACTTTAAAAAGCCATATCTTCGAAAGTATCTATCGGATTTCTACGCCTCAAAAAGCATTCGATTCAACTGATTATCCGTTTTTATAACAATGCACTAACAACAAATATTTTTTTAAAAAAATGCATTTTTGATGCAAATGCAATTTTTGGATGCATTTTTTAAAACTTTCTCCCCCTTCAATTTGTCTGAAACCTGCATAAATCGAAAATATAGAATTTTTTACATAAAATTGGGTACATTTTTTTTTGTGACGGCGTTTCACAATATTTTAGTGATTTTTTTAAAAAATGCTTACGTAGTTTTTCCTTAGACTAAATTTTTTTTTTGTTATTTTATGAATTTTATGAAAAAATTGTATGGAAAAACCAATAAGGTATTTTTAAAAAAATTACAAAATTTTTACAAAACTCCGTCACAAAAAAAGCTGTACGCAATTTTGTGTAAAAAATGCTATATTTTCGATTTATGTAGGTTTAAAAAAAATTGAAGGGGGAGAAAGTTTTAAAAAATGCATCCAAAAAATGCATTTGCATAAAAAATGCACTTTTTTTTAAAAATATTTTTTTTTATTACATTAATATAAAGTAAGACTATCGTCTGAATCGAATGCTTTTTGAATTGAAGAAATTCGATAGATACTTCCGAAGATATGGCTATTCAAAGTAGCATACTTTTTTGATTTTTTTCAATTTTTGAAGAAAATTAAATTCGCGAAAAAATCGCGATTTTTTTTAAATATAAAAAACTGAAAATGGATATGTTTAATTGGCTCTATAGAGCACATGTGTACAAAAAATTAGATAAATTTGAAGACCCTCGGTCAGATTTTATAAAATCTTTGCTGGATTTCATGATATATATAAAGTAGTTACGTGACTGACTGATGACTGACTGACTGACATACTAATCACGCATCATCCCACAGCCCAAACCACTGAAGCTAGAGTCATGAAATTTGGATTGTAGTTTTACCTCCCGGAATACATATCCACTAAGGCTGGGTTTTTTTAAATGTTGATTTTAAGGGGTAAAAACGAAGGGTTGAAAATGGGGAAAAAGCGACTACTTTGGTACTTTTTATTTTTTCTGAGAAAAAAAAAAATCCAATTATTTTGAAATTTGAAATGTAGGATCCTCTAACGAAAAAACATTCCCAAAAAAAGGACTTTCTGGAAATTCGGATTCCTAAGGGTAAAAAGGGGCAAAATTGGCAGTTTGGTACTTTTTATATTTTTTGAAATTAAGGTTCTACAAAAAAATATTAAAATTTGCAATGGTGGTTCCAATAACGAAAAAAATTCTGAAAACGTACTTTTTCGAAATTCCGATTCTAAGGGGGGTAAAAAAGCGATTACTTGGTACTTTTTATTTTTTCTGAAAAAAAAAATAATCCTATTAATTCGAAAATTAGAATGTAGGATCCTCTAACGGAAAAACATTCCCAAAAAAAGAACTTTCTGGAAATTCGGATTCCTAAGGGTAAAAGGGGTAAAAAAAATGTACTTTGGTACTTTTTTTGTTTTTTGAAATTAAAGTGTTACAAAAAAATTAAAATTTGCATTGTTGTTTCCAACAACGAAAAAAAATCTGAAAAGTACTTTTTCGAAATACTGATTCTAAGTAAGGGGAGTAAAAAGCGAGCACTTTGGTACTTTTTATTTTTGCTAAAAAATCCTATTAATTTGAAAATTGGAATGTAGGATCCTCTAACATAAAACATTCCCAAAAAGTACTTTCTGGAAATTCGGATTCCTAAGGGTAAAAAGTTGTAAAAAAATTTACTTTGGTACTTTCTAAATTTTTTTAAATTAAGGTCTTACAAAAAAATGTTAAAATGTTAGATCCAACAACGGGAAAAATTCTGAAAAAGTAATTTTTCGAAATTCAGATTCTAAGGGTGGGTAAAAAAGTGTATTTTGGTACTTATTATAATTCCTGAAATAATGCTCCTGGAAACTTTAAATTTGGAATGCATGGTCATTTAGCGAAAAAAGATTTCTACAAAAGGCAAAGAATTTTTCATGTAAGCGCATATTCGGAACGGAATGAAAGCCACATAGGAGTAATCGGAATGGAACAGGGAATCAAATGGAATAAAACAGGGAACGAAATTTGGACTTGAAATTTGGAATGTAGGTGCGCCTCCCAAAATATAGATCCTTTAAGGCTGTGTTTTTGGAAATGTTGATTCTAGAGAATAGGGATAAAAAAGGTATTTTGGTACTTTTTATATACATATCCACAAACCACTGAAGCTAAAGACTTGAAATTTGGAATATAGATCCACCTCTCGGAAAATAGGTCCTCTATGGCTTGGGTTTTGGAAGTGTTGATTCTAAGGGGGGGAAATGTGCAAAAACAGGTACGTTAGTGCTTTTTATAGTTTCACAAACCAATGAAGCTAGAGATTTGAAATTTGAAATGTAGCTGCATCTCAAGGAATATAGACCCACTAAGGCTGGGTTTTTTGAAATAATGATTCTATGGGGGTATAACGGGTAAAAAAGGTATTTTGGTACTTTTTTAATAGTGGCTTTATTAGCTTGAAATTTGGAATGTAGCATCCCATGCTTAAATAAAGGTCATAAAAAGTTAAAATTAGGAATATATGATCCAACAACTGAAAAAACCTATGAAAAATGTACTTTTTGGAAATTCAGATTCCGATTTAAGGGGATAAAACGAGTACTATGGTACCTTTTATATTTTCTGATTAAAAATTTGCAGTGTAAAATTATGATAAAAAAATTTGCAGTGTAAAATTGCCTAGCGATATAAAATATTCCCAAAAGAATAACTTTTGGAAATTCTTATTCCTAAGGAAATTAATTAAAAAAGGGAATTATATATTCTTAAATAATGAGCCTATTAACTTGAAATTTTGAATGTAGCATCACCTAACGGAAAAAAGTCCCCCAAAACAATACTTTATGGTACTGTTTATATTTTCTTAAATAAAGGTCATAAAAACTTAAATTAGGAATGTAGGATCCAACAACAGAAAAAAATCAGTAAAAAGTACTTTTTTCGAAATTTCGATTCTAAGGGAATCTATTTTCTTAAATAGAGGTCATAAAAACTTAAATTAGGAATGTAGGATCCAACAACAGAAAAAAATCAGTAAAAAGTACTTTTTTCGAAATTTCGATTCTAAGGGAGTAAAAACGAGCACTTTGGTACTTTTCATATTATCTGAAATAATGGTACTGGAAACTTGAAATTTGGAATGTAGGATCGTCTAGCAAAAAAAAAACATTCCCAAAAATTTTTTTTTTTAATTCTGATTCCTAAGAAGTTAAAGGGGTACTTTTTATATTTTCTTAAACAAAATAAGGGGCAAAATGATTCATTTTAATTTCATGATCTTATACCTAGAAACTCTTTTGTTCTTTAAGGGACACTATTCGAAAAGGGTAACCAAATGAAATAGAACAGGGAACAAAATGGAATGAAACTGGGAACGAATTCAAATGAAAATGTTTTCAATTTTTTTTTAAATTTTTTTTACTTAAAGTTTTTTTTGTACTAAAATTTGTTTATCAATTAATTTTTTAGTAATTTTTTGTTTCATTCATACATATTTGTTCATATTTTTACAAAATTTTTTCATTAAATTTTTGACTCAAAATTTTGTTTACTCAATTTTTTTTTTCTCAAATTAATAAATCAATGTTTTTTTTAATAACATAATACCGTCTTAAAGTTGACGTAAGTATTTATTATATCAACTGATGCATTTGTTTTTTTTTTTATTGTAATTGTTGTGATCATCATCATTAAGACATATCGTCACCTTATGGACCATCCTATGGACCAAACCAATTCTTAGGTGACGATTACATAGCGAAAAGTTCCAAAAATGGGTTATTTATTATCATTATGAAATTTTTCTGTATTTACGGGCAACGAAATCCCCTGCGCACGCTAGTAACGCATAAAAATACAAAAAATATTTTTAACAGAATCTTGAAAATATCATACACTTAAAAAAAAGACATGTAAAATGACAAGAAAAACTTGTTATTTTTATTTTGCTACCTCTTATTTGACGAGAATTCCTTGTAATCTTACAAGCTTTTGAAAAATAATTTTGTAATTTTACAAAATTTTTACTAATAAAATTGTAACTTTACCTTTTTTTTGACACGATAAAACTTACAAGGAGGTTTAGTGACTTTACTAGCTTTTTTGCTACCTCCTATTTAACGAGAATTTCTAGTAAAAATTAGAAGCTTTTTGTTATTTTACAAGCTTTTTACCAAATTTACAATTTCTTGGCACAATAAAACTTACAACGAATTCTTGTGAGTTTACTAGATTTTTTTGTAAAAAATTCTTTGAAATTAAATACATTTCACAACAGCGAAAGTCAAATGTTTGCTAATCCGTTAAAATAATAATATTTATTAAGTCCACATATTGTATGGTAAATCCTAATCCAAATAATTGCAAAACACAGCTAATGTTAGGAAATGTCGTCGGTGAAATTTGATGGCGGTTCTTTTTTTATAAAATGTTAACCCCCTAACTCCCATTTTTATGACTCTCTGAAGTTTATATATTTTTTTTAAAGGAGTTTGAAATGAGTCACTAAAAAAGTATTAGATCTAATTCTGAGGTAAATAATGTTCAATGCTGTCTTCTGTGAAATTTAATGGCGGTTCTTTTCTTAGATTATATTAAACTTCTATCTCCCATTTTTAGGAGTCAAATACCCTCATAGACCACCAATAAAAAATGCATATAAAGGATTTTAACCCTTTAATTGCATGTTTTATTGGTGGTCTACAAATATTTCCTGCATAAAATTTCACTAGGGGTTGTTAAAGACCAAAAGTTCTTACAAAAAGTGAAAAATGCTTAAAAAGTAAAATTGTATATTATCACATACTGTTAAATTTTTTTTTTTCACCAAAGTCGTGTGAATTAATTTGAAAAATCTTTATAAATCTGCTTCTAAGTCAAATAATGCTAAATTTTTTCAGTGAAATTTGATAGTGGTTATTTTCTAACACTCAAAAAAAAAAAATGTAATGCTAGCAAAAAAAACTTGTAAACCTACAAGAAAATTTGCTGATTTTGAACCCACAATTTTTTTGGTAAAGTTAGCAAAAATGTTTTGCCTAAAATTAGTTAACTGAATTTTTTTTATTTCGACTTATTTAATACACATTTGAGGACCCCATTTGGTTCGGTTCCGATAAGTCCAGACTCCGACGGGTTCCTTAAAAATCGTCATAGTTTTTGATCCAAAATTGTTGTCCGTTTCGCCCTATCTTGCTTAGTTTTTGAGATACGTGATCTTAGGGGACCACTGGGGTTTTGAGAATTAAAAAACTCGATAACTTCAAAAATATTACTTGAAGAGCTTTTGATTATTTTGTGGTCTTGTTCTACGTGTTGAGATCTACTAAAATGCTTTTAGACTTTTTGTTGTGTCGGCAATGTTTACCGAGATATGAGCATTTTAAAATTTTCGGGAATGCTAACTTTTTTGGATCCAAATTTAGGACCCATTAGGCGATACTATGGAGAGCCTATGGAGAACCCGAGAACCAAAAATGGCCTCCATTTTGCTCTATCTGGCTTAGGTTCCGAGATATCGCCATTTTAAGTTTTCTACAAAAAAAAATAAAATACAACTTATTTTTGCTAATATTAGCAAAAAACCTAGTAAAGATTTGGTCAACTCAATTTTAAATTTAGCAAAAAAAATTAGTTCAAATTTTGTTTAAAATTGCTAAAGCGCTAAATGAAGTTTACAAGATATTTTTGCTAACATGCTAATCTCAACTAAAAATTTGCTAAAGGTAAGCTTACTAGCATTAGCAAAAAAAATAGTAAATCTACTAATGTTTTATTTTGAGAATATGAACTTTTTTTAGAACCAATGTTTAACCCCCTAAATCTTGATGAAAAATTCTAAAAAATCACGTGTTATTATCTCATGGTGCTTAATATACAGGGTGATTCAGTCACGACCCGCCGAATTTTACCAGCGTATTCCTTGGCTCATTTCATGAAAATATATCTATTACGACCATCCCCGAAAACTCAAGTGTACGAAATGGCAGCAGTTTGAAAATTTTCGGATTGGTGGTCGGAGGGAAGTAGGGTAAAGTTGATAACTTCTGAACCAGGCGTCCGATTTTTTTGTTTTTGGGCTTGTTGGAAAGTTCATTGGGAGACCTTTTCGAATCAATAACAAAAAAATTTAAATAAAGTGAAATCGTCCGAAAATTTTCAAACCGCTGCCATTTCGCATACTTGCATTTTCGGGGGATGGTCGTAATGGATATATTTTCATGAAATGAGCCAAGGAATACGCTGGTAAAATTCGGCGGGTCGTGACTGAATCACCCTGTATATTCCGGGTGGCCCATACAAAAAAAAAAAAGAGTGCTATATATGAACCAGCCTATTCGAGGATATTCGAAAAAATGAAAAAAAATACCCCTTAAAATGAGAGATAGAGGGTAAATTATGTTCTATTGGTATACTTTCATATTTTTTAGATCACATTCAAGTCACACTCGATGATCCCAAATTTGTTGTACAGTGTAATTTATTTTTCAAATAAAAAAACCGAATTTAAAAATATTGCGTTTTTACTTTTTATAACCGATTAAATTTGTAAAATCGGAAAAGAAGTTTTGAAGATTTTAAACTTTTAATTTTTTCCCAAAATGGGTTTTAGAAGTGGGTATGGTTGGATGAAAATTTGCCTATTCCCACCCTAAAGGACCATTATTGATATCGGTGAAAATATTTTTAAAATCAGATAAGTAGTTTCACAGATTACCTGTCATACAAATCCGATAGATACTTTCGAATATACGTCTCTTCAAAGTAACATATTTTTTTATTTTTTCCATTTTCGATAAAAAATTAAATTCGCAATATAAAAATATGTTTTATTGGCTCTATTGGCTCAAACACAACATTGCAAAATTACTAGAAAAAGTGTCGTAATCCCATTTTACCAATATTTGACAGTTTTTCTTGTAATTTTACAAATTTTCAAGATTTTTTACAAAAACAATTTAGTAAATTTACAAGAATTTTTCGTACAAGAATATTTTGCTAAAAAAGTTGTTAATTTTTTTGATAAAATTCTTGTAAAATTACAAAAAAGTTCGTAATTTTTACTAGGAATTCTGGTAAAATAGGAGATAGTGAAAAATCTAGTAAAATCACGAAACCTCTGTGTAAGTTTTATCGCGTCAAAAAAATTGTAAATTTTAATTTTTTTTTGTAAAAAGCTTGTTAAATTTCAAAATTATTGGTAAAAAGCTAGAAAAATAACAAAGAATTCTTGTCAAATAGAAGGTAGCAAAAAAAGTTACAAACTTTTCTTTTAATTTTACAAGGTTTTTTTATTTTAGTGTAAGGCTAGAAAATTTTTTTATTTTTTTTCATTAGTGGAAAAAATGACAGATAAAAAAACAAAAAATATACTAAAATGTTGCTTTATTTAATCTTTTTTTATTTTAAATTCACAAATAGATATAATAATAACTGATTTTAAAATTTAAAAGCCTCTAGATGTAAAAATAAATGAATAATCATCAGTTGTTAATGGGAACTTAATCCTGAAAATAAAGAAGATAAATTATGGTATACAAATTTAAAAAAATGAAAGTTTTGTTAGCTTAAAAAAATAACTAATTGTAAGAAAATCAAAAAAAAAATTATCAAAGTTATCAAACTTAACAATATCCCAACAAAATTTTTGAAAACCTTATCTCACTGCATCTATTTCAGACTAAATGCATAATTGATCAAGCAAAGCTTGTTGCTTTTAAGAAAATAATAGAAATTCAATAAGATTTCTAATAGTGCGTTTACATTGGATTTCTAATCTAGTAAATTGCGATTTTAATCTACTTTGCAATCTGTACCGTTTACATTGGCATTTTTTTACATTTGAGAAGATTAGGATTGGCATTTATAACAACAAGTTGGTAATAAATGTGTGTGACTGCGTCAAAAGACAGCGACGGTAATTAGTCGTCGTATGATTAACAAGGACAGTGACGGCGTTTACAAATAACAATGACGGCGGCATTCACATACTTGGCGGCGTCATCAAAACGACAGGCTTTGTGTCGGTGTTTTTCAGTGTTGGAAAATGCAAATAATAGAAATACAGAGTTGTATCTTACTTTACCAGATTGTGTTTGCCAATTAGAGCCTAAACTACTAGATTGAAAAAAATAAATTTGTATGGGCAATCTAATAGATTGAAACTGGATTGGAGCCACAATCTACTTTAAGCTAGCTTAGAGAACCAGTGTAAACGCACTATAAAACTTATTTTGCAACCAAAAATATTGCTGGGTTAGCTTTTAAATATTTAATCTGATGCTTTTTACATTGTCACTTAATTTTCAGCAATAATGAGTTCAAGTTCGACTTGTTTCCCAAAAAAAAAAAAATATAAGAGGGTAATTCCAAAAATTTTCGCCCCACTGTTCGGAATCATGCCTTTGGACGCCACTGAGAATTTGGCTCATAGATATCCACGTTTATATGAGATATGTTGCATTTTTGGATTTTCAAAATTTGCTGTAGTTTTCAAATTATCGCGGGTAAAAGTTCGACTTTTTTAGCAAAAGTCAGAAAAATACATGACGTTTAACGTGCTCTAACTTTTTAACTAGTAATCCGATTATCACAAGTAATGGCTCATATGAAAGCTTAATTCTTCTTCTTTTAGGAAATATTTTCAAAAGCATACGGGTTTTTTTCAGAAGAGTTGCAAAAATTCAAAAACATTTTTTTTTTTTGCGAATATTTAAAAAAACACATCTTCGATTTTTTTAAAAAAAAGTTTGGTGATAAACACTACTGTTTTGTACAACATATCCAAAATTCAGAGTGGGATCCCAATGGGATCAAAAAATATTCTGGTTTTAGTACGAAGTTCTTAAATTTTACCTTAGAAAATTAAAATTTTATGTTTCTTCAATATAAAAATTTAAATTTTCAAAGAAAATTATACTTTTAAAATTTTGAAAAACATTCAAAACATTAGAAATTTAAATTTTCTAAGGGCAAAATATGAGAACCTCGTACTTAAAACAGAATAGTTTTTGATCCCATGGAGATCCCACTCTGAATTTTGAATATGTTATACAAAACATTGTTATTTTTCCCCAGAATTTTTTTAAAAAAAATCGAAGATGTGTTTTTTTAAATATTCGAAAAGAAAAAATGTTTTTGCATTTTTGCATCATTTCTGTAAACAAAACTGTGTTATTTTAAAAATATTTTCTAAAAGAAGAACCCCAGCTTTCACATGAGCCTAAATTTGTGAAAATCGGGTCATTGGTTAAGAAGTTACAGCTCTTTAAACGTGATGTATTTTTCTTACTTTTGCTTAAAAAGTCAATCTTTGACCCGCCATAATTCGTTAAATACACCAAATGTAAAAAAACGATATATGGTACATATATCATATTTATGAGGGCTATCTATGTGTCAAGGCTCAAATTAATCTGAGACACCATTTCCAAAAATGACTAAAATTTGAGCTAAATTTTTTGGAATGGCCCAAGAAAACTTACGTTACTACCAATAAATTCTACCGGCTTTTCCACCTTCACCAGCACTAATAATATCTGTTGGTTTTATGCCTATTGTAATGAAATTAAAGAAAACATTATTGTATGTAATTTTGTTCATATGTAAGTGGTTATAAGTGATAATAGCTTAAGTTGAGGTAACTGCAATTTGTTTTGATTGCAAATTGTTGGGCTCCATGCACCGTTTCAAACTTCTTCTTAGATCGAACTGTATAAATTAAATTTTTTTTAATGCGATCATAGCACCGAAATAAAAATCTAAATATAAATTGATTTCTGTTTACTACTGTGGACCTTATCCAAGACAACATGACCGTCCAAACATTTATTTAGTTTTTTTTGTTGTTAAAAAATTTTGTTTATGCAAAAGTTTAAAGGGATTTTTTTGACATAAGCTATTATTACTTTCGATCACAAAAATATGTTAGTTGTATTAAATAATAAAAAGGCAAAATTAAGCGAGATCCTCCTCTTTTATTTGCTTTCACTAGTGTTATTCTAGGACAAGTACAAATATTAATAAAATATTTTATAAAATTTAATCCTCTAAAACTTTGAAGTCCTTTTAAAAGGAAACCGGATCACGAAAAGGAAAACTGTAAATGCAGTTTAACTACATTTTGTCTCTAGTTTCAAACATATTTATACTTTTTTTTTTTTCGGACGTTGTAATGGGAGTAAGTTCAACTTGTTAACAAAAAAAAAATAAGAAAACTTACATCACGACCATTAAATCAACCGCTTCTTCCACCTCGACCAGAACTAATAATATCGGTTGGTTTTAAGCCTATTGTAATGAAATTAAAGATAAAATAATTGTATTTACTTTTGTTCATATGTAAGTGATAATAAGTGATAATAGCTTAAGTCGATATAAGTGTAATTTGATTCGATTGCAAATAACTATGCTCCATATTTTGCAGCATATATTTATATACCGGTTTGAAGTTCTTAGATCGAACGGTTTCATTTACTATGTTTTTTAAAAAATGCCATCATAGCACCAAAATAAAAATAAAAACATAAATCGATTTCTTACTAATAATGTGGACCATATGCGCGACTACATGATCGTCCAATCGTGTTTTTTTTTTTTTTTTTTTGTTATTACTAAATTTTGTGTTTACAAAAGTTTTATGCGGTATTTTCGACTTAAGCTATTATTACTTTCGATCATAAAAAATATGTTAGTAGATTTAGTAATTTGAGTTAGTAGATTTACTAGCATGAGTTAGCAACATTGTTTAAATAAGCGTTTCACAAAAGTTTTGGACACAATTTCAATTGAGGTTAAATGTTTTGTATGCGGGATTTTTATTTTTTTTTTGGGGACTTTAAAGCTGTTTCTTTCCCTCCACTTACAATTAGTGAAAGAGGGTATGATATAAAAAAAAAATCTAACTTTTCTGGCTTTTGAAATGCTTCCATGGACTAAAATTGATTATCTAAAATTTTGGTCCAAGGCACCATTTTTTTCTCAATAGGTTTTAAAATTTTTAAAATATTTTTTTTTTTAAATATTTTTTTTTCCCAAATCCGCGAACTTAAACCTCTTGTAGAGGACTAAAAGTAGCTCCTAATATTTTTTCTAGTTTTCCCGTTATAAACTCAAAAATGCGCACTGACTTTTTGCTATTAGTTAATGAGATTCGCAAATATGCAAATCATCAACCCACCATAGTGCACGTGCAGGATTTTGGACTTTTTCTGACAAAAAAGTTGCATTAACATAAAAAAGTACAAAAAATGCTGTTTTTCTTATAATGGTTTGGTTCTCCAAGGGTTAAAGTTTTTCATCTTTGTCCGATTTTGCTCATTTCCGAAGTTAACCAGCCTATGAGTATAAAACATATTCGTACCAAACTTTGGAAGTCTAGCTCTTTTATTGTGGACTGTATCGTGTTATCTAGATGGGTATTTTTTTTTGAACTTTCGATTTTCCTAAGTGTCCGGGCAAATTTTTATTGTCCTAGGTCTAAAACTTATGTTGTACAAATTTAGGGCCAATCGGATTAAATTAACCTGTTTCGACCGGCGGTCAAGGTTTTGAATTTTGAAAAATTAAAAAAAATAAAAATAAATATCTTGAAACACATAATATTTGTTAATTTCGATGCGCTGCGCACGAATATCAAAAAAAAAATAAAATCGGTCGAACGGTTTTCGAGATATCGCCATTTTAAATTTGTAAAAATTGACGTTTAAAAAATTTTTTAAAAAAAAGGCTCAAAATTCCTTTTCCTATACCCTTTCATAGACTGTCTCACTCATTTAAACTTAGTTTGAGCCAAATTCGATCATTTTAACCCGTTAAGCCCATCGATCCAAAATTTTGGCTTTATAAAAAACTTTTCAGCAAAAACTCTAAATTTTGATAGACGGGCGCCACGAGTTAAAATGATCGGATTTGGCTCAAATTAGACTTAAATGAAAGATTGTTATAAGCTCTATGAAAGAGTCACGTAATTTTTGTAATTTTTCGACAAATTTTAAATGGCGATATCTCGAAAACCTTTCGAACGATTTTATAAATTTTTTGATATTCTTATTCAGCATGCCAAAATTAATAAAAATATTGATTTGCAACATATGTACATATTTTATTTTTACAAAAATCCAAAATTTTGATGGAAATTTTCCAAAGGTTCAAAATTTAGATCGAAGGGCGCTATTGGTTGAAATAATCGGATTTGGCTCAATTTTTTTTTTTAAATTAAATATTGTCTCGAGCTCTATAAAACGGTCAATGCAATAAATTTTTAGTTTTTTTGTACAAAATTTCTTGAACGCCCTTGTTTGCAAATTTCAAATAGCGATATCTACTAGAGTTGTCAATTATTCGACTTTTAACTTTGTTCGAATAATTCAAATAACTGTTTTTGTTCGTTCGATCAAACGATTAAATCTAAAAAATTATTCGATTAATCGATGAGAATAACGAATAAAAAGTGGCTATAAAAAAATATTTTTATTAAGTTCAAAGTTTCTTAAGTTGGGGGGATTCGGCGATGGACGTTGGAGGACACATTTTCCCTTTTCACATAAATGTTTACAAATTAATTTATTGCGATATTTACGCCTAAAAAACACTTTTGTCATTATTTTCTATAACCACACCCTTAAAAGTGGGCGTGCCGAAAATGTCATTTCCTAATCATCTTGGTCCAAATGTAGGTCAATGAACTTCATATGGCATAAAAATATTTAATTTGTTAAACAAATATAAGAAAATTTTTATTAAAAAATATTGTTTTTCTGGTGGTGTTTTTGTTCTTTAAGGGGAACATTTTTCCCCTCGACCGATTTTGTCTCGGAACTTCACCAGCATATGACCAGGAGACATAAACGTGCTTAACTTCAGGAGTATAGCTCTTTTATTTTGGACTGTATCGTTACCTTTACAGACGGACGGATAAAAGGATATCGCTAGAATGTCTTATAACACTGTGCAACAAATTTCGGGTCATCGCAATGAGCCTCAATGCCTTCAACGCCATATGAAAGTAGACAATCAAATGGACAAAATCACCAAAGGGTTTTGCAAAGTCAGTTCGGATTTCTTTTTTATAGCCCACTGAAGTTTTTATTTTTTCATCAAAGGCGTTTGGAAAACGTCAAAAATACTAAAATAAGAACACATCTGAGCTTCAAAATATGATTTGATGTCTGAAGTGAAATTTTGTGGCGGTTCTTTTCTTTTTTTTTTAACCCTCTAACTGCCATTTTAAGGGGTCATTTTAGTCCTTTTTTAAAAACTAAACACAGAAGTCTAATAAATCATCCATTTATAGGGTTAAAATGTTCTACAAATATTTTCCTCATAAAATTTCACTAGGGGTTGTCGAATGTTCAAAGTTTGTGCGACATGCGCAAAGTGCTTAAAAAGGGTCAAGTATAAATAATCAATGTTAGTTATTTATTTTTACCAAAGCAGTGTTAAAAAATATCGACAAAAAACAGTGCAAATATACTTTTGAGATAAAAATGATGTTCTGATGTGTTTTATAAAATTTTATGATGATTCTTTTCTTTGACCAAATTAACCCTCTAGCTCCCGTTTTAAAGGGTCATTTTTGTCCTTTTTTAAAAGAAATGCAAAAAAGTCTATAAAAAAAGGCAGTTAGTTAAAGGGTTAAAATGTTTTACAAATATTTTCTGCATCAAATTTTACTAGGGCACGTCTAAGACAGAAAGTTCGTCCAGCATATAGAAAATGCTTAAAAATTTTAAACTATTCAAATTTTTTTTTTATATTTTTTTTGGGCCGAAATAAAAAAAAAAACAAGTAACCAAGTTAAATTAGACTTTGTCGAATGTATTAATACCCTCCACGATGTAAAAAAGTTTATTTGCAAAAAAAAAAAATTTATAAAAAAAAGAAATCCGCGAAAAAAATTTTTTGTTAAAAAAAAAATTCGACGAAAATATTTTTTTTTAATATGTTTGTACTTGTTTAAATACCATTCGGTGATCGATTCTGTTCACATGTGTCAACCAGCCGCCGAATCAAAGCATTTTGTGTTTTTAGGTTATGTTGTTTCGTTCATAACTTTTGAACCGCTGAACCGGTTTCGCTCAAATACAATACCAAACTGCTTAGGGCAACAACAAGTAAATATGCTAACTCTTTGTTATATCTGCTCAATACTTTGGCGGTGATCACCATTTCAGATATATTGGGAAAAAGTCGCGTGATGCCGTTCTAGCGGAAATTAGTTGGCGGAGAAAAAATATATTCGAGGACGAAGAAGAATTAGGTGAGGAAAAGACCTAAGCTTTCTTTTTAGTCAAATAAAGGGTCCTATTTGACAAAAAAGTCAAAAAAATTTTGAATTTAAAAAAAAACAAAATTTTTTTTTATTTTTTTATAATTTTTTTCGATTGAAGAAATAGCTATCTAAACTATTTGGGACACATTTTGCTAAAAACAATTGGTAAGAAGTTACATGGATGAGAAAAAATACCTCTTTGGCCAAAATATCAAATTCGACCCACTCTAACCCAGAGAGTCCTTGACCGATCTCGTTGAAAAATTGTGTCTGCACTACTATCCAATAGGATAGTAGATCGGGATCAAAAGTTGTGTCAGTTGACACGAAAACCCCCATATATATTATTGATCAGTGATCGATTTTGAGATATTCTAGCGAGACATTCTAGCGATACCTGTCCGTCTGTGGAAATGGTGATCACGACCAATGTATTAAACAGATATAACAAAGACTTAGCGTATTTACTTGTTGTTGCCCTAAGCAGTTTGGTATTGCATTTGAACGAAATCGTTTTAGCGGTTCAAAAGTTATGAACGAAAATGTAAGAACACCTCGAAAATTGTGGTACATTCAACATAAACTAAAAACACAAAATGCTTTAATTCGGCGGCTGGTTGACACATGTTAACAGAATCGATCAACGAATGGTATTTAAACAAGTCCAAACATATTTAAAAAAAAAAAAAAAAAAAACATTTTCGTCGAAAAGAAAAATATAAAAAAAAAATTTGAATACTTTAAAATTTTTAAGCATTATCTATATGCTGGACGAACTTTCTGTCTTAGACGTGCCCTAGTAAAATTTGATGCAGAAAATATTTGTAAAACATTTTAACCCATTAACTGCATTTTTTTATAGACTTTTTTGCATTTCTTTTGAAAAAGGACAAAAATGACCCTTTAAAACGGGAGCTAGAGGGTTAATCTGGTCAAAGGAAAGAATCATCATAAAATTTTATAAAACCCATCAGAACATAATTTTTAGCTCAAAAGTATATTTGCACTGTTTTTTGTCGATATTTTTTAACACTGCTTTGGTAAAAATAAATAACAAACATTGATAATTTATACTGGACCCTTTTTAAGCACTTTGCGCATGTCGCACAAACTTTGAACATTCGACAACCCCTAGTGAAATTTTATGAGGAAAATATTTGTAGAACATTTTAACCCTCTAAATGGACGTTTTATTAGACTTCTGTGTTTAGTTTTTGAAAAAGGACTAAAATGACCCCTTAAAATGGCAGTTAGAGGGTTAAAATGTTCTAAGAAAAAAACCGCCATAAAATTTCACTGAAGACATCAAATCATATTTTGAAGCTCAGAAGTGTTCTTATTATAGTATTTTTGACGTTTTCCAAACGCCTTTGATAAAAAAATAAAAACTTCAGTGGGCTATAAAAAAGAAATCCGAACTGACTTTGCAAAACCCTTTGGTGATTTTGTTCATTTGATGGTCTACTTTCATATGGCGTTGAAGCCATTGAGGCTCATTTTTCTTGTTGCACAGTGTAATCGATCACTGATCAAAAATATATTTACTTTATGGGGTTCTAGACCGATATTTCGATACTGTAGTTGGAGGGTATAAAAAATAATTGTTCGATTAATTGACATAAATTAATCGATTTATTCGTTATTCGAAAATCGTAATTTTTAAATTAATCGAACAAGAGTTTGGTTTTGTTTGATCGATTAATCGAATTATTCTTAATCGACTGACAACTCTAATATCTACACACAAAGAAAAACATTGTCAAATTACTAGAAAAAGTCTCGTAATCACATTTTACCTATATTTGACAGTTTTCCTTGTTTTTTAACAAAAAATTTTAATTTTTTTTTTTTTTTTTTTTTGGAATTTTACATTTTTTTTTTTGTAATTTTAAAAAATTTCCAAAATTTGTTTTCAAAAAAAAATCTAGTAAAGTTACGAGATTTCCTTGTAAGTTTAATTGCGCTATAAAAGTTGTAAGCTTACAGTTTTATTGGTAAAAGTCTTGTAAAATTACAAAAAACTCGTAATTTTTACTAGGAATTCTCGTAAAATAGTAGGTAGCAAAAAATCTAGTAAAAACACGAAATCTCCTTGTAAGTTTTATCGCGTCAAAAAATTTGTAATCTTACAATTTTATTGGTAAAAAGCATGTAAAATTACAAAAATTATTGGTAAAAAGTTTGTAAAATTACAAGGAATTTGGAGACTAAATGTAGTAAAACTGCATTCACAGTTTTTGATTTCGTGATCCTGTTTCCTTTAAAACTTTGAAATGAAAAACTTGAAATGCAGTTTTACTCCATTTGATCTTTACATTCAGACGTATATCGTCCGGTTCATGTTTAATATTGGCTATCGGACGGTGTATTTAGAAAATACTAGTCAAGATTTAATGTCTGGGGCAAGAGAAAAAAATCGCAGACGTTTTTTTAGTGGATTAACACAGATACTATTGTTACACAAAATTTTTTATAATACTTTACGAATTAATTTAATTTTAACTTACCGCTTCCAGCCCCATTAATGATGACTTGACCCTGAAAACAAGAATGATAAATAATTATATTTTCCGAATAGAAACATGTACATTAGACTGGAATTTTTCTGTATGGCCAAAAAAATTTGTCTCCAATTTTCAAAGTCCGGGCATTTTTTTATTCTACTAGTCCTAAAACGGATGTTGTACAAATTTGAGGTCAATCGGATTAAATTAACCCGTGGCGCCCGGCGGTCAAAGTTTTGGATTTTTGAAAAATTAAAAAAAAATAAAATAAAAAATTTAAATTTTTTTCGACACATCATATTTGTTAATTTTGATACGGTGAGCACGAATATCAAAAAAAATTAAAATCGGTCGAACGGTTTTTGAGATATCGCCATTTGAAATTTGCAAAAAATGGCGGTTTTTTCCTACGTTCAAGAAATTTTTTTAAAAACATCACAATTTTTTTTTCCTCGGCCATTTCATAGAGCTTAAGACAATCTTTCATTTAAATCTAATTTGAGCCAAATCCAATCATTTTATCCCGTGGCGCTTTTCGGTCAAAGTTTTGGATTTTTGAAAAATTTCCACCAAATATCCAAAACTTTGACCGAGGGCGCCGCGGGATAAAATGATCGGATTTGTCTCAAATTAGACTTAAATGAAAGATTGTCTTAAGCTCTATGAAATGACCGAGGAAAAAAAATTGTGATGTTTTAAAAAATTGTGATGTTTTAAAAAATTTCTTAAACGTAGGAAAAAACCACCATTTTGGGCATTTTTTTGCAAAATTTCAAATGGGGATATCTCGAAAACCGTTAGACCGATTCAAGAAATTTTATGACATTCGTTTTCAGCATTCCAAAGTTAATTAAAATAATGTATCAAAACCTTTTTTTTTTTTTAATTTTTAAAAAATCAATTTTTTTTTGGTGGAAATTTTTCAAAAATCCAAAACTTTGACCGAAGGGCGCCACGGGATAAAATGATCGGATTTGGCTCAAATTAGATTTAAATGAAAGATTGTCTTAAGCTCTATGAAATGGCTGAGGGGAAAAAATTGTGATGTTTTTTAAAAAATTTCTTGAACGTAGGAAAAAACCGCTATTTTTTGCAAATTTCAAATGGCGATATCTCGAAAACCATTCGACCGATTTTAATTTTTTTTTTTGATATTCGTGCTCACCGCATCAAAATTAACAAATTTGTTATATGATGTGTCGAAAGAAATTTAATTTTTTTTTTTTTTTAAATTTTTCAAAAATCCAAAACTTTGACCGCCGGGCGCCACGGGTTAATTTAATCCGATTAACCTCAAATTTGTACCACATAAGCTTTAGACCTTGGACAATAAAAATTTGCCCGTACACTTAGGAAAATCGAAAGTTAAGAAAAAAATGCCAGTCTAATGTACA
>CAWUER010000065.1:0-25589 GCA_963921195.1 Pegoplata infirma
TTTACCTGGTCAGATTAGTATTGCAATCCAGCAAAATCGGTCCAATGCACTGTGGGCCAGGATTTCCATTTTATGGCCAATAAGGTCTGTAAGGCAACACGTATTTAAAAATATTTTTTCGGAATGTCGACATCTTGAATTTTGTCCATCTTTAATATCTTTTTATTATACCTTAAAGTTTTTTTTTTTGCATGAGGTTAAAGTCAATGTTTGTGATTTTTTTTATATTTTTTGTTTATGAAACAAATAATTTTTTTTGTACTTCAACACAATATTTTTTCAAATTTTCGGTGAAGTTCTCCTAAAGACATACATGTTTGTTGAACACATTATAAAAACTGCCAAAAAGTAAGCGATAAGCATATTTTTTTTTAAATAAATTTTGGAAATTCATACTTTTGTTGAAATCCGCCTTTTTTCAACACCAAAGTCCAAAAAAGTCCAAACGATATTAACAAACCTCGAACTACGATCTGTCTCTGACAATGTATTCTATTCACATTTTTGCGACCCTGTGCGACCGTTCATAAACTTTTGATCTAGAGGCAATAAACCAAAATATGACGTTTAGAAATGCACTAAAATAGAACTTCGAAATTTTTTGATATTTTTGTTTCTATTGATTTCTAATAAAAAATGTCTCACTTTGACAACATTGGAGTGATAACTGGTGATGGGCACGTGAGTGAATTTTGACTCACGTTGACTCACGCTCACGCAAAAAAACATAATTTGCTCAATCGTTTTTTTTTCTCACACTTACTCACTATTTACGTGAGTAAACAAAACACCACTCACGTGTGACTCACGCTCACTCGTAACTCACGCTAAACCTTTAAAACACGAATAAAATTGTCAAAACTGAATCAATACAATTAAATAGTTTTGAATCACTCAAAAAAATTGCACTCACTACGAATCACTCACGCAAAAAAATGGTCTCACTCACTAACAAACAATTTTAATCACGCTCACTTTCGATCACGAGTAATTCACGTGACCAGCGTCCATCTGTAGTGCGAAAAATTAAAGCTTGTAACGCATTTAAGCGGGCACATTCTGGCAATAGCATTTTAATATTTTTTACGAAATTGTAAGCTTGTAGCATTATTTTTACATTTAGGATGGCAAATGCTTATTGGAAATAAAAAGTTCTCTCTTAAATGATCCACTGAATATATGAACTTTTTGACGCATTTAAAAGAGAAATATTTTATTAAAATCTTCTGGTAAAAGCAAAAAGAGGGATTTATAAAATCTTAAAAATTTAAACATTGTACATTTTTTTAAAAAGCTATGTCCTAAATTTTGGATCCGCCATTTTGATTTAAAAAAATCTGAGCTCGTATTCGTGTTGTGCAATCATTTCCTAGTGATATTTTGAAACATTAATCAATAATTTAAATATCTTGTCCGGCATATTGGATCCGCTATTTTGAATATTTGATTCTAAAATCAGATTTGGTATTTCAAAAACCATCAAAATCAGACAACATAGAAAAAAAACTTAATATTTTATTTGACGCCATATTGGATCCGCCATTTTGAATTTAAAAAATCGGAGCTCATATTCGTAATTACTGACCCTAAGTACATCAAAAATTACTAATTTAAGTACAATTAGCTAAGAATTACAAAAGCATATTCGCCATATTGGATCCGCCATTTTGAATTTCAAATCTTTAATTCCAAAATCAGTTTTAACATCCGAAAAACCATTAAAATCGAAGTTTTTGGCCAAAAGAAACAACATATAAAAAATCTTAAATTTAAATTTGTCGCCATATTGGATCCGCCATTTTGAATTTTAAAAGTCTGAGCTCATATTCGTTATTAACGACCCCAAATACGTCGATAATGATTATATTAAACACAATAAACAAAGAATTAAAAAATCATGTCCGCCATTTTGGATCCGCCATTTTGAATTTTGAAATTTTTTTCCAGAATCGTGATCAGCGATCCTTTAACACCCATATACAATACTTTTTTGACATATAGGCTAAGCGGTCTATTTATGGCCAAAATTCAGGGATGCTGGCCCACAGTGCAATGGTTCAAAAGTTATGAGCAAAAGAGTGAGGGGTTTTTCGCGAATTTACGAGATAAAAAACACGGTAACTTTCGAAAGACAATTTTGAGAACGCTGACGCTTGGTATATATATTTTTCGTTCCCCTGGTCTGGATTGTGTTGAATTTCAGCAAAATCGGTCCAGTGGGTCAAAAGTTATTTGTCACTCAAAAATATTTTTACACAAAAAAAAATTTACACGCGAAAAAAATTTTACAACAAAAAAAGAAATTAGTAATTTTTCTTTTTTTACAAAAATGACAAAAAAAAGTTTTTTACTCAAAATAAAATATTTCTAATCAAAATTTTTAATTTTTTTCACGTTAGAAAATTTACCATTCTTTAACCCTTTTCCATCCCTTGGGTATGTGCCCTTCCTATGATTCTTTGGGTCAATATGTCCTAACATTATAATGTAAACAAAATTTCATATTTTATATACAAAATTTATTTATTTTGTTGTTGTTTTTTTTTTATTTAGTATAATAAAAAATAATGCAAAAAAAAGTGGGTCAAATTGACCCAAGGAGTGTAAAAAGTTTAAAAAGGGCATTGTGGAGGGTTTCATAGATTCGTCCAAGTCGAATTTAAATTTTCTACTTGTTGTGTTTAGGGTATTAACGAATTTAGGAATTATTAGTAAAATTTGACGCAGGAGAATATCTGATGTCGGAGTCAAAAATGATTAAGGTCAAATATAAGGCATTCCACACCAAATGTTCAGCAAAAAAAAAGTGATGTCGTGTCAATATGAAATCACAAATAAAATTTCAGTTTTTTCAAAAAGTGGGCTTTGTAGGCATGGTCAAATATTGAAAATATCTGAATTTTTTGCCATAGTACCTTTATTTAAATATTTATGCAAAATAAGTGAAACACAGTGAAGCCTTTAAAATAAAAGTTTTTTATAGATTTTTGTATAGGCTATCGATTAAAAAAATAAAAATTGGAAAATTTTCAGAAGAAATTCTGAATTTTTTAAATTAAAACTTAAACTTTATTTATCAAAAAACATGCCACAATTTTATTTCTTTTTTAAATGTTTAAAAATTAGTTAAGATGTATATCTATCTGTTCTGAAATTTTCAGAGATGATTTTTTCCTTGTTTTCGAGAAAAAAAATGTTGAACATTGCACTATGCTTATAATTTACAATAATGGGGTATATTACGTATGCGAATGAGTAATATTAACTCTTAAAAAACATTTAAATAGAGATGTTTTCGTGGGTGAGTTTTTTTTTGACGATCACGTACGGTCACGAAGGAAAAGTTTTAGTCACGTACGATTTTTAATTTTCCTCACGTTCACGTACGCTCACGTGAGTAGAAAAAAATGTTGTCACGGGCACGATACTCACGTGAGCGTGACTGAGCGTGAGCAAAATTAATGATCATGCGTGATTAAAATAATTTCCTTGGTGAGAGTTCGTGATATTAAAAAAAAACTTACCCACGATCACATCTCTATTTTAAATGTTTTTTAAGAGCTAATATTACTCATTCGCATACGTAATATACCCCATTATTGTAAATTATAAGCATAGTGCAATGTTCAACATTTTTTTTCTCGAAAACGAGGCAAAAAACCGCTCTGAAAATTTCAGAACAGCTAGATATACACCTTAACTATTTTTTGAACATGTAAAAAAAAAATAAAATTGTGGCATGTTTTTTGATATAAAAAGTTTAAATTTAAATTTAAAATATTCAGAATTTCTTCTGAAAATTTTCCAATTTTTATTTTTTTAATCGATAGCCCATGCAAAAATCTATAAAAAACTTTTATTTTAAAGACATCAATGTCTTTCATTTCATTGGCATAAATATTGAAATAAAGATACTTAGTCAAAAAATGCTGAAATTTTAAATTTTTGACCATGCCTCCAAGGCCCACTTTTTGAAAAAACTTAAAATTTATTTTTGTTATTTAATAGTGCCCTAATGGCGAATACTTTTCAAATGATATCCAATTGAAACCACCATGGTTTTTCTGTAGTGGAACAGTTGGTGTGGAATGACTCATATGTAGCTGTTGTCAAACCATGAACAATGCATAATGTTAAGATCGGACTTAAAATGGCGACGTATTGAAAAAAAAAAAACTAAAAGGCCAGGCAAAAAAAATATATATTTTTCTTAACCGAATTTAACTAATAACACAGGGTCACAAAAAATGACCTTTTTCAATTTGCCTGACATTTGACAACTGATTTATATGGAGTTTAGTGTGCTGATTCCGAATCTGTTATCCGATTTTTTCCATCAGCTCGCGTTCGCGAGCAAATCGCTGTTAAATAGTCAAAAAGGTGCGTTTTTACCAACTTTGAAAGGCTATAATTTCCAACACTTATTTAAGAGACTGAGTTTTAATCACGAACTTAACTAAATTGGATGCGAGGATTCCAAGACTGGTATTAACTTTTCTGACAGCTTTAGTTTTCGAGTTATGACGCAAGTAAATTTCGAAAAATTCTTTTCATCATTCCAGCCAAACCACTCTTGTGATTGATCTTATATTTACATCATATGCTTACTTGATTTTGGCAATTGTTCGAAGGAATGTGTGGTGTGGGTAGGTGGCGTGGGCGTGGCACCTCCCATGTAACCCAAAACAACAAAATGCTTTTATTTGGCTCCTGAAAAATATTTTTCAACAAATTTGAGTACAGGATGCAAATTTTTGTTTGCTTAACTTTGTAGAAAATATAGGCAAGATTGGGTTAAGGGGCGTGACACCTCTCTTAAAAATAAAGATTATAACATGAAACTACAAATTTTTTTTTATCGAATTCTGGCATAAATGAGCATTTTAAAATTTTATTTTAGCAATATCTCAAAAACTAAAGATGACTCAAAAAAACGAAGGGCATTTTTGGAATCAGCATATCCAACATACCTAAAATCGTCATTCACTTTTTTAGTACAAGACCAGTTTTGGTAAATATGGACTCACAAATATGCCAAAAATAGCCTATTTTCAAAGTTTCCTGAGGCTATATCTCGAAAACAAGAGCTGACCTAAAAAAACGGAAGGCAGATTTGAAATCAGCGTACCCCAATTACCCAAAATTAGTTATCAGAACCCGGGCAAAAAAAAGTGTTGCCCTGTGTAATTAATCCAAGGGTGACTAGTAGGGTGGGTCGTCAAAAAAAGCTAAGTCAGGCACCACGGTGCCCGCCTAGAATTGAAGACGATTCCAAAAATATATTTTTTTTGTCATGCCCCTGGCCGTCGAACAGTGGCTGAAAATCACTTTTCATTGGCCAAAATTCTTTAACTTTTGAACCGATCAAAATATTTTAGGTTTTCTTTTTTTGACGGACAGATAATTAGTTGAACTTTACTCAGTCTTAATTTCATTAAAATCGATTGAGTACTTTTTAAGGAATTCAAGGTCAAAGTTGAACTTTCGATTTTTTTTTTAGCTTTTAGCGTGAAAATATGGAGTTTTTATTTTTAACCCTTTCACTCCCCTTGTACACTACAGTGTACACATCTTTAAAAATTCATTAAAAATTAACCGTACAACATTTTTGTGTTTTGTTTTGACAAGATTGATCATGGAAGGGTTATTTTTACGACAGCTGTGCTCGGAAAAATAAATTTGTATTCAGGTGGATTAATCGTAATCGCGATTAACGGCAATTTTTTTAATCGTAATCGCGATTATGAAATATCTCGATTATTTGCAAACTCTAATCATGACATATAAGACAAAAAAACATCTCTCAAAAATTTAAAATAAAAAATTTAGTTTTGAAAATCCTTGATGTTCCTGACAGAAAAAAACATCAATATCTTCCAAAGTATTGTTAAAAAAAAAATAAGTTTTCTTCTAAAAATTAACAAAATTGGTGAGCCGCCAGTTAAATTTCTAATGAACTTGCCCATAAACGAACTGTTTGCTATTAAGACCACTGTGCAAAATTAAAAAATATTTTTTTTATTTTATAAAAATTTCAACCCCTTTCTTTCATAGGTTTTACATCTTAGAAGTATCAGAAATAATAAAAGAAAAAAAAAAACACAGCAAACAAACCTCTTTTACTTTTAATACCAACCAACAACCACTTTCACATGAATAAGCAAAGACAAGCTGGTCGTTGCAAAACTTTTTAATAAGGAAGGCCCAGGTAAAATTGGTTGAATTTTTATTAGTTTCTTTTTCATTTTTAAGATAAAATTGGTTATGAGTGAAATAAAAAAAAATAACACCAGCTGTTTTTGCCGTTGTTTGTAAATGACCATGATTTTTTTTTTTTTTTGTTGGTTTGATTATTCTCGTTCCATAATTTCTTTAACAAACATTCAAAATTAGCCAAGTGTATGTTTTTTTACAGAAAATCTTAGACTCATTTTAGACCCTTTTTTCGTCTTTTAAAATAATAAAAAATAAATTATGAAAGTCATGTACGAACGTGTTAAAATTTACAAGATTTTTTTTTTCTTCTTCCTCTATTTGCATATTATATTTGGAATATTTTCATGTCCATTTTTAGCAGGTTGTACGTTTTTATGGACAAGTTATACAAAAAAAAAATATTTCATTAGGAATATTTCCAAAATATAAAAACAAAGAAAAAGGATCAAAAACTGAGAAGAAGTCATTAAATATTGATTTTTATGATAGAACATTAAATGAATTTTTATAAAAATTTTAAATTAAAGTTATTTTTTTAAGATTGCAAAATAAAAGTAAAAAAGTTAAATTTATTTTTGATGAAATTATTACAAAAATATATTCCATAAAATAAAGGGTGCTGTGGCTTAGTGGTTAGCGCGTTGGACTACTAGCCAGCAAGCCTGGGTTCGATTCCCGGCTCAGGCAGAACAACATTTTTTTCAGATATTTATTAGATTCTATTTATAACTAATATCTATCGCAGCACCCTCCTTCGTTGATAAATAGCACTAAAAAAACGTCAACGAAGTAAAATAATAAAATAATGGCTATTAAACACAGCTTCAAAAATAATTCGCCAGAACAATAACAGATGGCGATGCAACAACTGTACTCAAAATTATCAACACGCGCAATTACAGTGTTGCCATACTGAAGCCCTTCTATCTTTCAAATCTTTCATCTCTCTTCTATCCCCTTTCCGAAAGAAACATCACGGTTACAGTAGTAATTGATAGGCAGCATTGCCTGAGTGTTGTTTCTTTAAAACAAAAAAAAAATTTAGATGAAGAAAATTTGTGTTCAACAAAATTTTTTGATATTTGCTGTGTTTTTCAATTAGTGGGCTTATTTTCGCATTAATTTTAATTAGTTAAAAAAACTTTTTTTTCGTAATCTACGTTAAATTAGCAATTTAAATCCGAAAAAATAAAAAAAAAATTTGAAAATGAAAAATATTTAAAAAAATCAAACTTAATCCAAAATGGACTTAATAAATCCTTGAGTTTATGTAGATTTATATTGATTTATTTATATCATTTTTTAATTTCCTAAAATTTCTCATTATTTTTACGGATTAAAATTTTACGTAGATTATGGAAAAAATATTTTTGTTTAAGCTAAATTATAATAATATATAATATAATATAATAATACTTTGATCAAATGATCAATTATTTTTTTTTATTTTTTCTATTTATTTACAGCTCATTTTTAATAAATTCAACCTAACCGAGAACTGGTTACAATGACCGTCGTCTCGTTGTAGCGAAAAAAACCAAGGGCTCTGGTGGGAATCGAACCCACGACCACCACGTTCAAAAGCTAGCCCGCTACCAACTAGCATACGGGGGCCCCCCTTAACCAAAATCATATTAATCCGAAAATAAATCCATTTTTTGTAAAAAAAAATATTGATGAAAAAAAAAATTTTGAACAGATTGTCAATAAACAATAATTATTTATAGAATTAAAACTCACGGTGTCCTTGAACCAACTTTTAATGAAGGGTCTTAGAACATCATTTTTATACCCTTCAACTACAGTATGGGGGCATACTCACTTTGTCATTCCGTGTGTAACGCATGGAAATATCTGTCGGGGACCCCATTAGGTATATATATTACACTGTACGACAAAATTCAACTTTTGGTTGCACCCATGATCGGGACCAAAAAATTCTGAAAGTAGAGCTAAAATAAAGATACCCGTGTTTCCCAGTTTTTCTAGATCAATTCGGTTTTGCGTTTTATAAGCAAACTAATATTTTGTATATATTCGAGTTTCAGTCACTTGGGGAAGTTAGGATTACACCCGCAACAGTTAATCGTGATAGCTTAAATTTTGCTGAAATACTTGTAAATAGTGTCAGATAAAATGTGCATAACGTAAGGAAGATCGGTACACGGGTTTAAAAGATATGAAGAAATTTCTCATATTTTGACGTTTTTTTACATGTTTTAATTCCTACTATTTAATGAAATAGTGTTCAAAATACTCTAACTTTTGAAAGACAATTTGGATGCTTATAAAGTTTGGCACATATACTTGATATTTACCTGGCTAGATTGGTATTGAATTTTGACGAAATCGATCCAGCGTTTCAGAAGTTGTGGTCAGGGCCGTGAATTTCAGATTGGTTTCATCTTGAATTCCCTCGTTCAAAAAACCCTAAATACTCTTTTAAAGTATTGACATGCCACAAATATACTTTACAAAGTGATTTTATCTCTCCAAAAAATGTTTACAATCGAAAAAAACAATTTACACTGAAAAAAATTTACACCCAAAAAAAATATTACACTCAAAAATTTTTTTTTTTCAAAAATTATAAAAGAGTTTATTAATCCAAGTAAAAAATGTCAAGTCAACATTTTTGTTTTGACGGTAGAAAAATTATTATTTCTTAAAAGGGGCTAATGAAGGGTATGAATGGATTCGGCCAAATCGGTTTTTACTTTTCTGGTTGTTTGTTAGTGGCAATTCTAAAGAGAATGGTGGTAACTTTGGGAAAGTTTTAAACATCTTTTTGCAATGCACATATTTTTTTCTTTTTGTAGCCAACATAGATAATTTGGATGGCCAAAAATTCGAAATTCTCGGTTTTGATCATAACTTTTGAAACACTGGATCGATTTTCTCGAAATTCAATACCATCCTGACCGGGGAAATAACTAATATATATGGGGGTTTTCGTGTCAACTGACACAACTTTTGAAACCGATGTCTTCCGGGATGAAATTTGCTCCAAGGTTAGTCCTATTGGATAGTAGTTCAGACACAATTTTTTAACGAGATCGGTCAAGAACTCTCTGAGTTAGAGGGGGTCGAAATTTGACATTTTGGGCAAAGAGGTGTTGATTCTCATCCATGTAACTTCTTACCTATTGTTTTTAGCAAAATGTGTCCCAAAGAGTTTAGATAGCTATTTCTTCAGTCTTTCGAAAAAAAATATAAAAAAAATAAAAAAAAAATTTTGATTTTTTTTCTTAAAAATTCAAAACTTTTTTGACTTTTTCCTCAAATTGGGCCCATTTTGTTTTTTTTTTTTTTTGATTCAAAAGAAAGCTTAGGTGATTTCCTTTAAGAGCTGTGGGGTCGCTTAGTGGGATGCGAGTGGGATATCTATTTAACTTTGGAACACAAAAAACCGTTCTTCTTTTTGCACCATTAGGCGTGGGATAGCTAACCAGTTTTCGATTTCTATCCGCGACACCCTCTAATTTTTTTAGGTTCGAAAAAGAAAGCACGAGTCAAAAAATGGGGGCGGTGGGGAGGGGCCATATAGCCCCTCATTGGGGTCAAAGTTGGGCGTAAAGAGATAAAAATCCTCAAAAAGCCCTAAAACTCCCCTAGAAACGCCCCTGGAGGGGTGCAATGTGAGACTGACCTCCAATAATTTTCTGCCCCCAACATTTTTCTTGAACATAAATTACCCCTATTCCCACTTCCTAAGGGGGCTCCCATACAAACCATTTTTTGTATGGGAGTTCTTGACCGATCTCGTTGAAAAATTGTGTCTGAACTACTATCCAATAGGACTAACCTTGGTGCAAATTTCATCCCGATCGGAAGACATCGGTTTCAAAAGTTGTGTCAGTTGACACGAAAACCCCCATATGCCAAACTTTAGGAGCATCAAAATTTGTTTCAAAAGTTAGCGTATTTTTAACCCTCTATCATTTAAAAGAGGGGATAAAAACATGTGAAAAAATATCCAAATTTGAGAAATTGCTTCATAACTTTTAAATCCGTTGACCGATTTTCTTCATGTTTCGCAAATTTTATCTGATACTATTTGCAAGAATTTCAGCTTAATTTAAGCCATCACGAGTAACTATTGCGCGCGTAATCCTTACATCCCCAAGTATTTAAAACTCATATAAATACAAAATATTGATTTGGTAATAAAACGCGAAAACGAATTGATCTAGAAAAACTGGGAGACACGGGTATCTTTTTTTTTACCTCTACTTTCAGAATTTTTTGGTCCAGATCATGGGTGCAAAATCGTGTCGTACAGTGTTATTGATCAGTGATCGATTCTAAGACATTAAAGCGATGTCCGTCCGTCCGTCTGTCCGTCTTTCCGTCTGTCCGTCTGTCCGTCTGTCCGTCTGTCCGTCTGCCCGTCTGTCCGTCTGTCCTTCTGTCCGTCTGTCCGTCTGTCCGCCTGTCCGCCTGTCCGTCTGTCCGTCTGTCCGTCTGTCCGTCTGTCCATCTGTCCATCTGTCCGTCTGTCCGTCTGTCCGTCTATCCGTCTGTCCGTCTGTCCGTCCGTCCGTCTGTAGTTAACACGATACAGTTCAAAATAAAAGAGCTAGACTCCTCAAGTTTGGCACGAGGCAGGTTAAGTTCGGAAATTGGCAAAATCGGACCAGGGGAAAAAAGTCCCCCCTTAAAGAACTAAACCAACCTCTGAAAAATATAATTTTTTTACATGATTTTTTGTCTTTTTGTTTAACAAATGCAACATTCATATGCTACACTAAGTTCAAAGTCCTGCATTTGGACACTGAGAATTAGAAAATGTCGTTTTTCTGGTCCGCCCCCCTTTTATGGGCGTAGAATAAAAAAAAAAAAATTATAATAAACTTGCATTTCTTTAGTGCAAAAAACATAAGAATGAATTTTTAAACACGTATTCGAGAGGAAATTTGCCGAATTTAATACTCCTACTTGTTTTTACTGATGTGGATTATTTACATTCTAAATAGTGTGTAAAAAAAATTATAGCCCATAACTTGTCGAGCCGTTTTTTAAAAAACTCATTTTGAAAAACATTACCGTTTTCTATTAAAAACTTTAATATTTCAATTTTTTAAATGCTTTTAATTGGTGAATTTAAAAAAAATTCGTTAACATGGAGACTTACGCTAAAAATATGTATTCTCCATTCGATAAGATATTGCCCATTCCATGAGATGTATCCTATTCTTTAAGAAATATCACATAATGCCATGAAATATTGCATGGAAACCCCCTTAGAAAGTAAAGACAGGTTGTTGCTATGTTCAAAAAATGTTGAGGGGTAAAAGTTAAGGGGGGGTCGGTCTTACTTTTTACCCCTCAAGGAGGGGTAGAAAGCCTCTAGAGGCACTCTAGAGAAAGTTATAGCTATAGGAAAATTTTTTTTATAAAAATGTTGTTTTTGTATGGAAGCCAATAGGGTGTGGAGATAGGCCTCAAGTATGTTTGAAAAAAAAAAAATGTTAGGGTGAAAAATCTCACATTTTACTTCGATTTTTGCGACTCTGGGGCAGTTGTTAATTTTGGCTTTCCATTCCTAACATTTTTTCCAAACATACCTAAGCGCTATCTCCAATTCGAAAGGGGTCTTCCATACAAGGTTTTCAACGATAAAATTACTAGTACCTCTAACTATCTTATCGAATGGACGATACATATTTTAAGCGTAAGTCTCCTTGTTGAAGAAATTTTTTTCATTTCGCCAATTTAAAGCATTTAAAAAATTTAAATATTGAAATTTTTAAAAGAAAACGGGTAATGTTTTTCAAAATGAGTTTTTTCCAAAAACGGCTCGACAAGTTATGGGCAATGATTTTTTTACACACAATTTAGAATGTAAATAACCCAAATCAGTAAAAAAAAGTAAAAAAAAAGTTGGTTCAAGGTCACCGTGAATTCTAAGAAGATAAAATTTAAAATAAAATTTAAAATAAAATTTAAAATAAAATTTAAAATAAAATTTAAAATAAAATTGTATACAAAATATTTTGAGTAGGTTTATTCTAGCTCAAGGTCGTTATTTCTTTTGCTAACATTAGTTTACAAAATAAAAAAAAATTCTGTGCACAAAACGTGACTACAGTTTTTTATGTATTATAGGTCATTTAAAAAAAATTTTCAAGGATTCCGCAATTTATAAAAAATTTTATTTTTATTGATTTTTTGACAATTTTCTTGCGATCTAAACTTCCGACCTACTCGCAATAAAAACCACCCAGCAACACTTTGATTACCAACTAACAAGGGAAGTCTCCCTGGTGTCACCCTCCGATCTTCATGAAATTTGGACATGTTGTTAAGAACGAAAATTAATTCGACACATATTTTTTTAGCGGCCCAAACTCATTTTTAGGGGGGTCGATTTTCAGTTTTTTACGATTTACGCCTATTTATACAAAATCAATATAGGCATGTGTGGTATCAGATTAAAGGTATTAAAAATACCTATCTCGTGGTGCTAATAACGGGCCAAAGAAGTTAATATTTTTGGACTTATCAACAAAAATTACCTAAAATTTTGGTATTTTACTCAATATGACGAAAAGTTGTGCATGTTTGGACGCGTTCTTAGCACACGTACACTCAAAAAAAAAAAAAAACTGTAATGTTAGCAGAAAAAACTTGTAAACCTACAAGAAGATTTGCTGATTTTGAACCCACAATTTTTTTGCTAAAGTTAGCAAAAATGTTTTGCCAATAATTAGTTAACTGATTTTTTTTTTGAACTTAGTTCATGCACATTTGAGGACCCCATTGGGTTCGGACCCAATAGGTCCAGACCCCGATGGTCCTAGACCTAGTTTTGTTCCTTGAAAATCGTCATAGTTTTTGATCTAAAATTTGTGTCCGTTTCGCTCTACCTTGCTTAGTTTTTGAGATACGTGATTTTAGGGGACCACTGGGGTCTTGAGAATTAAAAAACTCGATAACTTCAAAAATATTACTCGAAGAGCTTTTGGTTATTTTGCGGTCTTGTTTTACGTGTTGAGAGCTACAAAAATTTTTGTTCTGTCGGCAATATTTACCGAGATATGAGCATTTTAAAATTTTCGGGAATGCTAACTTAAAATAGAGGGTAGGTTTGTTTGGGGAAAATGTTGGGGCTGAAAAAATATTGGGGTCGGTCACACATTTAACTTCTCTAGGGTCACCCCTGCGATAGTTAGAGCGGTGGGAGCAAGTTTTACAAAAATGACATTTTGTGTGGGAGACCCCTTAGGAATTGGAGATATGGAATTAGTATGTTCAGAAGAAGTGTTGGAGGCTAAAAATTAATGGGGGTTGGTCTTGATAATGACCCCTCTCGGAGGCACCATTGGACCGGTAGGAGCTGATTTAATATGACAATTTAAGAAAAAATAAAAAAAAATGTATGGGGACCACCCTAAGTATTGAAGATAGGGGGTAGGTGTGTTCTAACAAAATGTTGGGGTTGAAAAAATATTGGGGGTCGGTCATACATTTGATTCCTCTAGGGTGACTTCTAGGACAGCTAGAGCGGTAGAAGCAAGATTTTTTTAAAATTGAACCTTTGTATGGGACCCCCCTTAGGGATTGGAGATAGGACTTAGGTATATTTGGCAAAAGTGTTCAGGGGGAAAAAATAATGGGGGCCGGTCTCCCATTTGATCCCTCTAGGAGCAAATCCAGGGGAGTTTTGGGGTTTTTTGTGGATTTTTTTCCCTCTACGCCCAACTTTGACCCCGATGAGCGACCCCTAGATCCTATCCGACCTGCCCCATTTTTTGGCCCATGCATTTTTTTTACGAACCTCACAAAATAAGCAATTCTAGCGTGTCGAAATCGAAAACTCGTACACTATCCCACCCCTAATACTAATCTCTACTAAAAATTTGCTAAAAGTTAGCTAACTAGCATTAAAAAATTAGTAAATCTACTAACGTATTTTTTTGAGTGTAGATAGGTTTTCCAAAGACCTTTCATTTGGTATGTAACATGACTAGCTTTCTTTGCATAATATAGGAGATAAACGAAAAAAACTTTAGAAACAAAAGCGAACTTTGTCTTTATCACGAAGGTACAGAGAATGGCGTCAATGTGCATCACTGGTGCTCTTCGTACTACACCTACGGCTGCATTAGAAATCCTCCTTCACTGATACCCTTGGACATATTGGGTAGGCAGTATGCGGCTGCGTCGGCAATTCGACTTAAAAGCACGCTTCAATGGAGGAGCAGTGATTGTGGCAATAGCGCGATCTTGAAAAAGATAACAATACCACAAAATGTGGACTGTGCTCCCTCTTTGAGCCTCTTTGAGCGCCACTTTACCACTATGATACCATCCAGGGAGTCTTGGATGGGGGATACTCCGGGTAGTGGAGCTACCATAAATTTTTACACAGATGGATCGAGGCTGCACGAACAAGTGGGCTTTGGAGTCTATTCGGAAGAGCTTGGGTTGAGCCTGGCTCGTAGATTGCCAGATTATTGCAGTGTTTACCAGGCAGAGATGCTGGCAATAAAATAAGTGGCTGACTGGTTGAGCTGCAATGTCTTGTCTACAACCGCAGTCAACATCTATACTGACAGTCAAGCCGCGGTCAAGTCCCTGGATTCAATGTTTCTGAAAACAAGATCTGCCCTTAACTGCCGCACGTCTTTAAATGAGATGGCCAAGCAGTTTAACATACGGCTCATATTGGAATGTGTTGGTATGCCTCTAGAAACTTGCCGGCAAAACCTACGGCTTTGTTCTGCGACGGAGACTAATCAAAGATGGGCAAATGGATGGACGTGTGAGACAACACGACTGATTTGGCCTTCTCTTAATCAGGGGCGCACAAGTGAGCTGATATCGCTTCCAAGAGGAGAGATTTCGACGGTGGTTTCTATAATTACCGGACACTGTCTTATAGGGAAGCACGCAGAGCGGTTAAATGTGCCGTCGAATGACTTTTTCCGAAGTTGCATGGATGAAGAGGAGTTGGAAACTATCGAACACTTTATTTGCCATTGCCCGGCACTTTCTGGTCAGAGACTTGCTTCACTGGGATCTAGGAAGCTGTACGATCTTTCTAATTTGTTGGATGTCAAAATTCAACATCTAAGGAGTTTTATAAGAAGCTCAAAATGGTTTAACGACAGGGACTAGTAGGGAAACCTATTACGGTCCCGTGGTATCACAATGGACCTCAGAGTCTACGTATGTTGACGTAAAACGTCAGCAGCCACTTACAACCTAACCTAACCTAACGAAAAAAACTGAAAAATGGCATTGTCTTCCCCCCTCCTTTTTACCCCCAAAATATGAATTTTGGCCGCTAGAAAAAATAATTGTCCCTTTATTTTTTCTGCTCTACAAAATAAAATCAATTCCATAAAGATCCGCGGGTGACACTAGAGAGACTTCTCTTGTAAGGTATAGGATAGCTTATTTTATACCAAGCTGCATTGATGATTTTAACATGGGATGAGACTCATAGTAATGCATACGAGTAAGGTATATATTACGGCATACCAGAACGTAATATATAAGGCGTTACGAGTAGTGAAAAAGTAACGATGTATTAAATTTACTCACGTGATTGTAAGTGAGTAGAAAAAATATGCTCGTAAGCGAGTGTCCGTGATTTAAACTTTTGCATTTTTGTATAAAATATTTATTTTTTATGTTATAATAATGCATTATGTATTCAATTACAAATATATATATATATATGTCCTTTATTTATTTAAATATCAATAGAAATACATTTCTGAAAACTACACAGAAAAAAATATGGGGAAAAACAATTTGAGTAATCACTTGTTTAAATTCAAAAAAAAGTTTTGAGTAATTTTTTAATTGACGCAATTAAAAATTTACTCAAAAATTTAAAAACAAATTGAGTAAATAATTTAATAAGAATTTAATAGCTTTTTTAATTTTTTTTTGGAATTTTCTTAGTTTTTTAATTCTCGTTTAGTTTATAGTTTTTTGTATATATACATGAAAGTTTGTAAAGCCCGGCACGACTTTTTCCATACGGTTTGGCAGATTAAACCGGTGGCCGGCGCCGATGTGAAATAAAACTTGTTCTGTTTTTAAAAGGTGGTGTTTCTTGTTCTGTTCCTGCACTTAATAGTGTCAATTAAAAATTTACTCAAATTTTTTTGGCAAATATTTAATAAATTTGTATTAAAAATTTACTCAATACTATTAAATCGTTTACTGGTGGAAAATTGAGTAATTTTTTACTCAATAGTATTAAAAATTTACTCAAATTTTTTTTTTATTTCTTTCTGTGTACAAATACTTAAATAATACATTAAGCGTCAGCGAATTCTCTCCATCTGATTCTATCTCTGGCAATTGTTTTTGTCTGATTCCAGGATACACGAGCTAGTAAACATTCTTGTTTTACGCATCGAACCCAGGTATTACGGGGTCTACCTTGGCGACGTTGTCCTTGAGGGTTCCAATCTAGGGCTGAAATTACAAATAATGCATTATTTCAAATTTTTAAATAATAATGTAATCAAATCTAAGTCATCCATGATTTAATGTTTAGAAATAATAAATATGAAATACATTTTTTTCAATAATCATGCATTACATAATAAGTGATTTGTAAAACATTATTTTTCACTTTGAAATAGTATATTGTTGAGCCAAATTTTGGTAGGACATCCTATAATAATGCTACAAATAAGGGATACAGACTACCTGGTAATGTATTATATAATCACCACCCATTAACAAAGTTTTGCTGGAATATGTAAAAATGTATTTTTTGATGACTAATAAATTGCAATTACAGTTCTTTTTTTTACAATTTTGGATCTTGCAGCTCTGTTTCACTAATAAATTGCAATTGAAATTTTTTTCTTTAAAAACTCATTTGATTTTAAAATTTTTAGCGATGATCACATATTTTTGCTGTTTTGGTATATTATAAATAAATTATTTTGGAATAATCATAAAAAAACTTTGATTCATGTCGATCTCGTCCGTAATACGTTAAAACCCCTATGGTTATGCTACTTTTTGCTACCACGATAAGGAAAAATTTAAGAAAAATTCGACACTATTTTTTTTTTTTTTGAAAATTATCCACTTTATCCACTTTAAAATAAACAAAATCTAAAATGCAGTTTTTTATTTATATTAAGAGATAAGATCTGCCTAATTCTTACGATTCAGCTTACGGCATTTCCCATTACACTCAAAATAATACATTAGTAGATTTACTAATTTTTTTTTGCTAATGCTAGTAAGCTAACCCTTGGCAAATTTTTAGTTGAGATAAGTATGTTAGCAAAAATATCTTGTAAACTTCATTTAGCGCATTAGCAATTTTAAACAAAATTTGAACTAATTTTTTTGCTGAATTTCAAATTGAGTTGACCAAATTTTCACACAAGCTTTTTTGCTAATATTAGCAAAAATAAATTGTAATTTTTTTTTAGAAACTTAAAATGGCGCTATCTTGAAAACTAAGCCAGATAGAGCAAAACGGAGGCCATTTTTGGTTCTCGGTCTCTCCGTAGTATCGCAGGTCCTTTGCACATGTGTGGACCCTAATGGGTCAAAACTTTGGATCCAAAAAAGTTTGCATTCCCGACAATTTTAAAATTCTCATATCTCGGTAAATATTGGCGACACAATAAAAAGTCAAATAGCATTTTTGTAGCTCTCAAAACGTAGAATAAGACCACAAAATAACTAAATGCTCGCCGAGTAATATTTTTTGAGTTATCTAGTTTTTTAATTCTCAAAACCACAGTGGTCCCCTAAAATCACGTATCTCAAAAATTAAGCAGGATAGAGCGAAACGGACAACAGTTTTGAATCAAAAACTATTACGATTTTTAAGGAACCCAATTATGCCTAGACCTATCGGGGTCTGACCCTATTGGGTCTAAACCCAATGGGGTCTTCAAATGTGTATAAACTAAGTCGAAATAAAAAAAATTTCAGTTAACTAGTTTTTGGCTAAACATTTTTGCTAACTTTACCAAAAAAATTGTGGGTTTAAAATCAGCAAATTTTCTTGTAGCTTTACAAGCTTTTTTTGCTAACATTACAGTATTTTTTTTTTGAGTGTACACAATTTTTTGCAGGACCCCAAAATAGTCTTTTAATGAGGTTTAAGTGTTTTTAACTAAACTGTGTAAAATATTTAATAAAAATTGTCAATTCATCGCCATTACAACAATCAATTACTAGTAATTTTAAGAGCTCTTAGTATAAACAAAAAAAAAAATTAAATTAAATTATATTAACTTCGGCGCCAATAAGTGATGACAGTTTAAAAACATGTAAAAAATATCACTAAACAGCTGAAAATTAACAAAAATAATGAAATCAACAACCAACAACGAAAGTTAAAAACATAAAAACTATTATGGCGCATAGTAAATAATATAATAAAAAAACAAACAAAATTAAAAATTTTATTACACTGACAGCAAAAAAGTTCAGTAATCTCTACTTCACAATAAAAAAAATTGTATACTAAATATAAAGCATGTTAAACTTAATTTAAGGAAAATCGGGCTTAACCCATTTCGATCCTCTGTTCGATTTTTCGAACAGTAGAGAACACCTTTTTTAGAAAAATATTTATGTATGAAAAAGGATAAATTTGGGGTAAATATGGTTACGAATGTTAAATCTCATCTTTCTGCAATTAAAAAAAAATATCCCCACTTGACAACCGCAATTCATATGTCCATGAAATGTAATGCAAATCAGCACAGAAATTGTTTCAAGCAAAAACGAAAATTTTGCATTTTTTTAATTTTCGGCCTTTAATTTTTTTTGATTAATTTTAAATTTTTTTAAATTTAATATTATCAAATTCCACTAATTTGAATCATTTTGAAACTATTTATTTAAAAAAAAAATAAACTAATAAAATAGCAAATACATCCGAATAATAAATAGGCATTAAAAATTTGAAATGCGGGCTTTTCTGGGATAACGGCACATTGAAATTTTTTTTTGACAAAATTCTTGAGATCAGCGGGTGCTAATTACCCTAAAAAAGTACTTTTCCAAAAATTAAAGAATTAAATTGAATTTTGGTCCAAAAGAGGTAAAGAGGGCTCCAAAGATTTTATTTCTATTGCTAAGTAAATTATTGTATGCAACCAGACCTTTGAAGAATTAATGCAATTTGTGAATTAATTCACATTATTTTTAATTCATTTTTTAATTAATGAATTAATTCATGCTTGAATTAATTCTTTGAATTAAATTTGAATTATTCAAAAAAGAATTAATTAATTTTGTGAATAATTCAGTTTTAATTCGAAGAATTAATTCAAGCATGAACTAATTCATTTTGAATTCTTTTTTTGATTTAATAGTTTTTTTGAATTAATTCTTTTTTTGATTCTTTAATTCTTTTTTTGAATTAATTTTTTTTTTTTAATTAATTATTTTTTTGATTTAATTCTTTTTTTGAATTAAATTTCTTTTAATTCATTTTTTTGAAAGCACACACATTAGGGCGGGTCGATTTTTTTTGTCAAAAATCGTATAGCAAAAACATAATCTACAAGAAATTCTAAGAACATTTCCCAAAGAAACCATGTTTCAAAAATCAAACCCTATACCGCGCCTAACCACATGAAGATTTGTCCGTCCGTCCTTTTTTAATAAGCAAAACATGGAACTTGCCTCTTTTTTGGTGTTTATGCTAATTTTTGGGCTTTGGTGTGCTCTAAGGTATATAGTAAAATTTTATTGGCAACATTTTTGTAGAACATTTCATCCCCACCCTCCCCCTCTTTCGGGGTGTTTTTTGCGATTCGTTAGAATAGAGCCAAAAAATACCGTTATGAGAGGGAGTTAGAGGGTTAATATGTTTCTCAAAAATATTTGCCATAATATTTTCTACAAAGTTGCTGAACATACCCTACACCTCAGATGTAAAGAAAACATAGTTTTATATACCGATATGCTGCAAGAACATATCCAGTGGCAATTTTACTAAATGCCGCTGGATATAATTCCAACAATTTTTGGGATTATGACCGGCAAGTATATTAGACATAATCCGTGAAATGGAGAAATAAATAATTAGATTGATTTATAATGAAAACGCCACAGAAGAAAAATTATAATAAGAAATTTTAACAATAAATCGCTGCTTTTATCGTTATTCCATGATAATTTTACTCCATTATTCATTTTATATTGGGCTGCAGTATATTAAAATGTAGCGTGATACTCTGAAAGTAAGTGCAGTGGTTGTGGGTTCGATTCCCTCCAAAACCTTTGTATGTTAATTACAAAGGGAGGCTGGTGCAGCGGATTTTTCTTAGTAAATAAAAGTACGTAAGTGAGGATCATATTACATATCGGAGAGGAAAAAAGCAGTGTCCGATAAAAATTTTTGATAACTTAATATTTTTTTTTTACATCAGTATTTGAATTATTTTGAGTAAATTTTTTTTTTTTTAATTTTTGCAAAAAAAAAAAAAAATCGAGTGTAAATTTTTTTGAGTGTATTTTTTTTTTTGAGTGTAATATTTTTTTTTAGTTTTTTTGAGTGACAAAAATAGTTTCTAAAATATTTTTATGGTTTACCATTCCTTTTCAAAGCGTGTTTAGCGTTTTTTTCAACACGGGAGTTCGGGTTAAAACCCATCTGAAATTCCCCATTTTGCTAATAACTTATGAACCACTGGACAGATTTCACTGAAATTTAGTATTAATCTGACCAGAAGTATAACAAATATATACGCCACGCTTCAGCAGCTTGCCGTATATATTTTTCATTCTTCCGCTAACATTTGAAAGTTAGCGTGTTTCACACAGACAAAAAGACAGCCGGACGGACGGATTTTCATGTCGTTAGGCGCGGTATAGGGTTTGATTTTAGACCAATGGTTTCTTTTGAAAACTTTCTTAGAATTTCTTGTAGATTTTGTTTTTGCTATACGATTTTTCAGTTTTTTTCGATCCATACAAATCGACCCGCCCTAACACACATACTATAACATTTATGTTTGTTCGAAAGTAGCAAGAAAAAACAACAACGTTTTTTTTTGTACATTAAAAAAAGAATTAATTAAAAAAAAAAGAATTAATTCAAAAAAATATTTTTTTTTTTTTATATACACTTTATTTTGGCTTTTATTGAATCGCCTTTCCTAGGCCTAACAATAAGTATTTAAATCTTAAAACTCTAACTTAAAATAATAGACACTTCAAAGGAGCCATTCTGTTATATGGGCCTCATAGTTACAGTCTTGAATGTCCCTGGGTTCGTGTCAAGACTCTAGCCAAGGGGTTTGGGTGATTTTCCAGTTTATCAGCATATCTTGTCCTTATTGTGATAAACTCATACTTAACAAATGGTATGTTAAGATCCCTGTGTATATTTTCGTTGCGAATAAACCATGGCGCACCGGTCATAGTTCTGAGAATTTTTGTTTGTGCCCTCTGTATAAGTTCTATATTGGATGCGCTTGCAGTAGCATATAGTTGGATACTAGGGTGGCTTCTTTTTGGAGTTTTCTCTCTGATCAAATTCTAATACCCGCCAAAAGTGTCGGTCCCCTAAGGGTAACTCACGTGCAAAATATCACTCCGATCGGAGTTTATCTTCTGTCTCCACTTTGAGCCTCAAAATTGGGGTTTTTGGAAAAAAGGACTTTTTAAAAAAAAAAAAAAATAAGTTTTTGTATTAAAATAATGAGAAAAATTTTTTTGTATAATATTTGATCATAAATATGAAATTTAAAGATTTTACGGTATCATTAACCCGTTCAAACTTGATACCAAAAAACGGCACGATTTTGGGGGTGTTCTCAAAACACCTTTTTTCAAAATTTGAAAATTTTATTAAAAAAAAATTTTAAATATACCATTTTTTCTTTCTGAATTCAATAAGAACACCTTGGAAAAGAAAATTGTGAAATATGGCGGATATCCGTCGAGCCACTTTTTGGGAATCGCGGGGGGAAGTTAGCGGATTTCAAGGAAATGTTGGTTTTATCAATAATTTGGATTAATAAAATCTTATAAATTTCATTTTTGGGCAAATTAACTGTTTTTTGGTGTCGTGGCATCCTGTTAGATAACTTTAAGTCTGTCATGAAATCTTACCGATCTAGGACGTCTTTAACCCACATTGGCTGGGGGTCAAAAATTACCCCCGAATAAAATTTTAAGTTTAGAGCTTAAATTTTTTGCTATAAACAAGTATAAAACGGCTTTTGTGTTTTTTACCCCAACTATTATTTCGTACTTATATATTATCTTTAAAAAAATCGTTAACCCTTTTTGGTGGGGGGTCAAAAATTACCCATTCAATAAAAAATAAATATTTTGTTGATATCAAAAAATTCTAGCACTATGCCTAAAAGTTTTTACCGGGGTCATTTTTGACCCCTGGCCAATGTGGGTTAAAGATATATTAAATATGTAAGACTTAAGGGCTGATTTAAAGTTATCTAATAGATTGCCACAAATTAATTTTATATGAAAAAATATATACTTTTTATTGAATGGGTCATTTTTGACCCCCTACCAAGAAGGGTTAACGATTTTTTTAAAGATAATATATTAATACAAAATAATAGTTGGGGTAAAAATCATAAAAGCCGTTTTATACTTGTTTATAGCACAAAATTTAAGCTCTAAACTTCAAATTTTCCGCGGGAGCCATTTTTGACCCCCAGTCAATGGGGGTTTAAGACGTCCTAGATTTGTAAGATTTCATGACAGACTTAGAGTTATCTAATAGAATGCCACGACACCAAAAAACCGTTAATTTGCACAAAAATGAAATTTATAAGATTTTATTAATCCTAATTATTGATAAAACCAACATTTCCTTGAAATCCGCTAACTTCCCCCAGCTATTCCCGAAAAGTGGCTAGACGGATATCCGCCATATTTCACATTTTTTTCTCCAAGGTGTTCTTAATGAATTCAGAAAGAAAAAATGGTATATTTAAACATTTTTTTAAATAAAATTTTCAAATTTTGAAAAAAGGTGTTTTGAGAACGCCCCCAAAATCATGCCATTTTTTTGGTATCAAGTTTGAACGGGTTAATGATACCGTAAAATCTTTTAATTCATACTAAAGTATTTACGATCGAATATTATACAACAAATTTTTTTAAGTATTTTAATAAAAAAATTTAAATTTTTTTTTTTTTTTTAAAAGTCTTTTTTTGCGAAAACCCCAATTTTGAGGCTCAAAGTGGAGACAGAAGATAAACTCCGATCGGAGAGATATTTTGCATGTGAGTTACCCTTAGGCGGGTATTAGAATTTGATCAGAGAGAAAAGCCCAAAAACGAGCCACCCTATTGGATACCGTAGGTCCCAATTGGTTTTAATATACAGTTATACAGGGTGACTTTTGAGTCAAGGCTAAGTTTGGAATATTTGTTAATTAACCAGTGTAAAGTGCTGGATTTCAGCTTGATTAATTAAAAAATGAATTAATTCAAAAAATTAATTTATTCAAAAAATTTAATTCTTCGAATTAAAAGTGAATTATTCACAAAATTATTTAATTCTTTTTTTATATAATTCAAATTTAATTCAAAAAATAAATTCAAGCATGAATTAATTCATTAATAAAAATTTTTGATTTGAGAAATTGAATGGTAAATAAAAATTTCGAAGGTCTGTATGAAACATAGTAGAACAATTTCTTAATTTTATCTTAATATAAATATAATTTTATTTAAAGTGGCAGGCATTCCATACCAAATGTCAATCGACAAAAAAAAAACATGTGTCCCATGAATTTCTGAATATTGTACACTAAAAAAAAAAAAAAAAAACTTTAATGTTAGCAAAAAAAGCTTGTAAACCTACAAGAAAATTTGCTGATTTTGAACCTACAATTTTTTTGGTAAAGTTAGTAAAATCGTTTTGCCAAAAATTAGTTAACTGAAATATTTTTTTTTTTATTTAAACTTACAATTAGTTCATACACATTTGAGGACCCCATTGGGCTCGGACCCGGTAGGTCCAGATCCCTTTTGGACTTTTTGTTGTGGCGGCAATATTTACCGAGATATGAGCATTTTAAAATTTTCGGGAATGCTTACTTTTTTGGATCCAAAGTTAGAACCCATTAGGGTGCACACATGTGAAGAGGACCGGCGTTACTAAGAGAGTAAAGATCCCGAGAACCAAAAATGGCCTCCATTTTGCTCTATCAGGCTTAGTTTCCGAGATAGCGCCACTTTAAATTTTCTGAAAATAAAAAAAAAATTACCATTTATTTTTGATAATATTAGCAAAAAAGCTTGTAAAAATTTGGTCAACTCAATTTTAAATTTAGCAAAAAAAAATAGTTCAAATTTGTTTAAAATTGCTAATGCGCTAAATGAAGTTTACAAGATTTTTTTGCTAACATGCTAATCTCAACTAAAAATTTGCTAAAAGCTAACCAGCATTAGCAAAAAAAATAAGTAAATCTACTAATGATTATTTTGAGTGGAAAATGCCAGTTTTCTGTGCGGTTTGACATAGAATGGCCCTATTTTTAAACTTTATGAGTTTTAATGTTTGATACTCTTATTTTACTTCTATTATACCGAACACAGCTGTTCTTACATATACATTGAGTGTCTGTTCAACAAAAATGATTTTGATGGTTATTGACTTTTAACTGTACTTTTAGTGTAATGCAATTAGTTTTTAATATATTTCAATTTATGTACGTCCGTCCACACATTTGTTTGTGTGTTTTTATCCTACTCCAGTTAGTTAAAATTTTTGTGCTGATTTAACAGTATAAGTTTTAAACACCCAAGTAAAAAAACTCTTCCTCATATGGCTTTATTGACAAATTTTTTACATCAAATTTTTTTTAATCATTATGATGTTGAATTTTATATGACAATATCAAAACTTTTTTTACTCGGGCACATACAAACAATTTGTGAGAATGATTATATTTGTGGTCGAAATGAATAAATCGGTCTTTAATATTGATTGTTTGTGTTTTTTTTTTTTGATCACTTAATAAAAATTTTATATTATTATGAGAATAATATAAAAGTTTTATCTTTAACATAAATAATTTAAATGATTACACTAGAGATATTCAGAGTCTTGTTGCCAGCCCTGGCAATGTAGCAAAAGTGTACTTTTTTCAAAAAATACATGTAAAAGTGCTCTTTTACCACCAGGCTCTGGAAAGCAAGACTCTGTAAACCACTACTGTATTTGTTAAACAAGCTTGGCATGATTTTGGCAAATCTGATTCGATTACAATGCCTTTTTTCGAAGTTTGCGCTGGATTTCGTGATATTTGCGATATTCGCTTTATAAAATTTTGATGCTCAAATACCAAAAATTTTTATATTTATACTTAAAGATTTTGATTAATTTTTAATTAAAATAAAAATAGTTTTATTCGACCTATTAAATTTTG
>CAWUER010000066.1:0-15907 GCA_963921195.1 Pegoplata infirma
CCCAGGCAGAAAAATGCAATCGGAATAACGTCATAATAGAGTTGGCGGAGGGCATTCCAACACCAAAGTGAGATCCTATTTACAAAATTTATGGTGTTACTATAACATTGAAATGATAACGCCAAAAAACAATCGCCTGACTTTTGTTTCTGACGTCGTCACAACACCAAAAAACCAAATTTACTGGATTACAATTACATTGTAATAATAAGTTTATGACCTTAAGATGGTGTTCAAAGACAACACTGGATAACGTTATTTCGACATTTTTTTGGCGCTATTTATATTAGAAATACAGTATATAAAAATAATTTTAAATAAATAGAAATTTTTCAAAACATTTTTTTAATATCCGCTCCTTACGGTGCGGGTTATACAGTCGCAACAAAAATTCGACTTTTGCCAATTTCTAAAAATTCGACTGTCAATTTTCGGAAATTCGACTTTTTTAAAAAGCCGACTTTTTCCAACCTGTAAAAAGCCGATATTTTTAAAAGTTAAAATTTTAAAATTTTTATCAAGATTGTGTACCGAAAATAAGTAAAAATAAATCGAAAACTTTTGTTTTATAGAACCGAATTAACAGTAACAGTATTTTGATAATCGGAAATATTGGTGAAGTCTTTATTGCGATAACGGAAATAAAAAAATCCACTAAACACTTTCTGCTTCACATACCAAGCTCTGACATAAGTTTTTAAATTTTTTATTTTTGTTAAAAATAATCGATTTTTTCGATTTTTTTTTTGCGTTTTTTGAGTTTTACGTCGTATGTTCAAAATTAAAAAATCTGGCTACGTCAGGAACTAGATTTTTTAACATTAACAGAATTAAAAAAGGTCAAAGGTCCACATATATTTTTAATTTTAAATACTACAATAATGTATCTTTCTAATACAATAAAGACAATTTCAATCACACTTCTAAGTTGCAATTAATCCACTGTTATTTGAGCGTTTCGGATTTTTTTTCTCGAAGATTTTTTTTCATCTGCCACCAAGTGAAAAAACTAAGTCGAAAGTAAAAGTCCATTTCGATTTTTTTTATACAAAAAGTCAATTAATCGAATTTTCGACTATAGAACCCTAGGCGCCTTGCACATTTCATAATGAAAAAAATGCAGTGACGTTTTTACACAAAAAAAAAATATTTTCTGTTGTTAAAAAAAGGTATGAAGAAATAAATAAAATAAAATCAGAAATTTTGTAGTTTACCAAAGTTAACCTTTTCTGATAGTAATTTAAAACGCTTATAAATTGTTGGTTCTTTAAAAATCCAATGTTGTAATGGTACTGATTTTGTTTTTTTATGGTATTGAATTTTTAAAGTCGTATTTTTGTATATCCAATGTAATAGTGGTGTTGTATTTTTAGAAGAGTCGTAATTTCTGCCTGGGTAGTTGTTTGTGTTTTAAATAGATTTTTTTTTTGCATTTTATATTTTATATGTGAAGTTGCATATACGATGGTTTGGGCTATAAAAAGAGATGGTAATGTGAGTGCATTTTTTTGCGGTATGTATTACACTTGTTATTGATGATTTTGATTCATAACATTTGGCATTTATTTTCCATGTAAAATCGCGCACTGAATCCGAAAATAAAGTCCAAAAGTCAAAAATTGTTAGAGATATTGCTCATTTTTGTATATGAGGAGTTCCGTCTAAGACTTAAATTTTGAGGTAAAAAAGATGTGATTTTTGTTTTGATGGCACATCGATGAAAGTTGGCATAAATATTAGAAGCTATTTAAGAATAAGAAATTCGTTCGCGTCAATTAAATCGCACAAGGGGGTCAAAAGTAATGGCGGTTTTAAGATTTAGCGGTTTTAAAAATCTTAAAAATATTTAAAATTTTTTTTTTAACACATTTGTTGCATGCGTTATTAAAACATGTCAGGATGTATCATTTCTTCTAAAATATATGATTTAAATTTAACCCTTTAATGACCAAACGATTTAAAAAAAAAACAAGTAGAAAAGTTAAATTCGACTTTGCCGAATCTATGAATACCCTCCACAATGCATTTTTTAAAGGGTAGTACATATTTTAACGTGAAAAAGTTAACAATTTTGATTAGAAATATTTTATTTTGAGTAAAAAACTTTTTTTTGTCTTTTTTTTTTTAAAAAATAAAAATTACTAATTTTTTTTTTGAGTGTAAAATTTTTTTCGAGTGTAATATTTTTTTTACTGTAAAAATATTTCTGAGTGAATACACGTACGTATGTACACAAAATATTGTAATTTTTGTAAAAAAAACATAATTTTTTTTTGTGTAAATTTTTTTTTTGAGTGTAAAATTTTTTTTGAGTGTAAAATTTTTTTTGAGTGTAAAATTTTTTTTTAGTGTAAAATTTTTTTTGAGTGTAAAATTTTTTTCGAGTATAATTTTTAAGTTACCAATGCTTTTAAAACTAAACAAATTTTAAAAGCATTGCTTTAAAATTAAACAAGTTTAAAAAGCATTGTTTAGTTAATACCAATGCTTTTAAAACTTGTTAAAAACACGTGGCATTTTAGATGAAACAAATCTGAAATTCAGGGTTTTGCTTATAACTTTTGAACCACTGTACCGATTGAGCTGAAATTTAATACCAAATAGACCCGGGGAATGGCAAAGATACATGCTAAGCTTCAGTAGTCTCATTGTTGTCTTTCGGAAGTAATCGTGTTTTTTATCACGTAAATTCGTGAAACACCCTTGCCGAAATTTACTCTTTTGCTCATAACTTTTGAACCACTGGACCGATTTGGCTGGATTGCAATACCAACCTGACCAGGTAAATGACAAACATATATGCCAAACTTCAGTAGCCTCTGTAAAGTCTTTCAAAAGTTAGCGTGTTTTCTACGGACGGACAGACAGACGGACGGACATCGCTAGATCGACTTAAAATCGATCGAGGATCATAAATATATATACTTTATGGGGTCCTAGACCAATATTTCGAGGTGTTACAAACGGAATGACAAACTTATATATACCCTCTATCAATAGAGTGGAGGGTATAAAAATATCTAACATAAGTACCTAAAATCGCGATTAATTCGCGGTAAAAGAAAAGTTTCACAATTTTTTATAACATATTTAGGCAATGCGCGTTGGTATTACTGAAAAAAATCACGGAAAATTATATCATTGCACCAGTAGTTTAAAAAAAATCTGTGATGCTTTTTTATAACAAGAAAATTTAATATGGTCTAAAAAATCTATAATCATCAAAATTTTTTAACCCGCCACTGATTTTATGCTGACACATCAAGTGGGCTTTCATTTAAAAAAAATTTCATCCGATTTCGTGTAAAGCCTTGGATGTGCCAGATCAAAACAGGTTTAGATAAAATCATCGCACTTTTCGCTCAGAATGGCTTAAAGTAAAAAGTCAAAAAGCAAATCGGTTCTACTCGTTAAGGCACGTCTTTTGGTGTATTAAAATGAACATGATACATTAATTGCTACTAAAAAAAAGAGGAAACAGATTTGCAAATTTCGCACAATTTTCAAAAATGCCATAAAATTTTTGCAATTTATTTTTTATAAACCCGCCAGCGATTTTTTTATGTAAACTTACAAAAAACTCGGTTTACGCAAGAGTCCACCAAATTTCGAATGAAACCGCGAATCTGCCTCGCAAAAAACTGGTATTTTAAAAAAATTACGTTTTTTCTTTCGAACTTTGATCTGCTGAAACTCCTTAACTATTAGTGGCACATTAACGGGATTAATTACAAAATGTTAAGAATTACAACAGCTACCAACTCTAGTTCAACTTTTTTCATTTTATAGAGGGGGCCGAAATCCCTGATCAAAAAACCTCGAAAATTTAAAAACTCTTAATTTTTGGTTTCAAAATTTAACCGTGTTATAACTTTTTACCAAGCGATGAAGCATCTATCAAACCAACATTAAAATAATCTCTTATATGTACTGACTTTGTGTTATGCCGGAAAAGATTGAAATATAAGGAGAACTTAAAAAAAAAAGCGAAAGAAGGTAAAAACTATGGATTATTTCAAGGCATTTTTGTCGATTTTTCAACTTTAACCCTCTGTAACTTTTACGGATAAAGTGGGGTAATCCTTAAACATTGCTCAGTGATGGTTCAAGGTCTTGTTTACACAACTGCATTTACAGTTTTTCTAAATTCCAAAAACTGACGGTTTTTTTAAACATTTATTTCAGTTTCACTGAGCGATGTCGGTCCGTCTGTCTGCCCGTCTGTCTTTCTGTCTGTTGAAAATACGGTAACTCTTGAAAGACTTTACGGAGGCTCCTGAAGTTTAGCACATATATTGGGCATTTACCTGGTCAGGTTGGTATTGCAATCCATCGAAATCTTGCCAGTGGTTCAAAAGTTATAAGGAAAAAAGTGAATTTCGGCAAGGGTTTTTCGCGAACTTACGAGATAAAACACACGGTAACATCGAACGGCAATTCTGAGGCTGCTAAAGTGTGGCATATGTATTTATCGTTCCTCTGGTACGGTTCGTTATAAATTTTAGCCAAATCGGTGCAGTGGCTAAAAAGTTATAAGCAAAACCCTGAATTTCATATTGGTTTCACCTAAAATTTACGTGTTAAAAAACCCGAGTTTTAAAAAAACAAGCTTTAAAAACAATAATAAGCCACCAGATTACCTTACAGAGTATTTTTGTGACTCAGAAATATTTTTACACTAAAAAAAAATTTACACTCGAAAAAAATTTTACACTCAAAAAAAAGTTTTTTTTTTACAAAAATGACAAAAAAAAGATTCTTACTCAAAATAAAATATTTCTAATCAAAATTGTAAATTTTTTTACAATCGTTTAAAAAGGGCATTGTGGAGGGTATTCATAGATTCGGCCAAGTCGAATTTAACTTTTCTAGTTGTTTTTTTATGAAATTCGCTCCTACCGCTTCAAGGGGGCCTCCTAGAGGAGTAAAAAGTAAGACCAACCTCAGATAACTTTTAACCCCAAACATTTTTTCTGAATATACCAACAACCTATCTTCACTTCCCCCATGCAATATTTCAAGGCACAATGTAAAATTTCTTAAAGAATGTGATATATCTAATGGAATAGGCAATGTCATATGAAATGGACGATACATATTTTTAGCGTAAGTCTCTTTTTGATGAAATTTGATGAACTATAGTGAGACCGACTCCCATTTATTTTTACCCTTCAATATTTTTTCAAAAGATATCTAAAACCTATCTCCACTCCCTAAGTGGGCTCCCTTACAAATTACAGTTATAGCAAATTTTATAAAAATGTAATTTTGAATGGGATACCACTTAGGGAGCTGATGTAATTTTTCTACTTGTTTTATTTTATATTAAATGTATTTATCAATTCTCAATTGTAAATTTCAGTGAGTATAATATGCTTTTAAATTTATTTCTGCATTCACTGCACAAGTCTAATCTATTACGAAAAAACGATGATTTTTAATAAAATCAATTAAAAATTGTAGAAGTTACATGCATTTAAGTAAAGCAGAAATTCAGTGTTTATAAATTTTTAGTTCAGTGATTGCTTACAAATTTTTAAAAATTGTTTCATGATATTTGTCCTTTAATTTATATGTCAAATCGATATAGAATCCGTGGGGTCCTAGACCGATATTTCGATGAGTTACAAACGAAATGACAAACTTATATATATCCTCTATAAAAACTTAAAAGAGAAAAACAATTTTCTTGAAAATTTTTCCATTAAAATATCATAGATTTTAAAAGTAAAGGAAAAATTGCCTTAAGCTAGAATAAACCTACTCAAAATATAATATTTTAAAAGTCGAATAAATTAATTTTTAATTTTTGGACAAAATGACCAAGGTGTAAACCCTTATATGGTACTCGCAATAGCCCAAATATTTGGGCTTTGCAACAATAACTAGCGATTTGTCATTTAAATTCCCTTTGCTGCTTGTAGTATAGGGGTTTCATATTTGGTAAATAGTATTGACAGTGGAATCTGACAAATTCCGAAACACATGTCGACTAAGTATTCCAAAAATGAACAACATAAATTAATTTAAAACAGAAAAATAATTTTCTTGAAAATTTTTCTATGAGAATTAGTGCCCTCCATTTTCTGCTTCTCTGTATTCGCGGGAATACCGGTATTCCCGGTTCTGGTAATGATAACGGCTTTCCGGTTCTAGATATATTCCCGGAAATACCAGTATTCCTGGTTCTGATCCAGGTACCGGTTCTTAAAAAAAAAGAAAAAATACTATACCATAAAATATTTAAATTACACTATTTAATCAGTATTTCAGAAATATTTAGTTGTGTTTTTAAAATAATTTAAAAATATATAACTATTTTTTTCTTAAATTCGTTAAAAAAATGGAAATGGTGTTTTTCACATGTTTTGTATTTTTTTTTTTTTTTGTAAAAGCGAAGAAAAAATTGTTTTTTCAAAAATATACATACTGGTAGTCCAGGAAATACATGGTACCATTTCCCGGTAATACCGGTATTCTCCGGTACTACGGTACTGACCGCAGGCACTAATGAGAATATCACATTTTTTTTAATTAGTAAAGGAAACATGACCTCGACCTAGAGTCTTAGTGGTAAATAAAACTTAAATTTTATGAACTTAATAATTCATGCTCACTCTTCCATCTCTTATTTGATCACATGATTTATATAAACAACTATCAGCTGTTTATCTGAATATTCAATAGTGGCAATGCCACTGTAGCATCTCTGTCGCTTAAGCTGTTATGTAAAGTCTAGTTTACACTGGGCTGAATGTCTGTCCATGCGGCCATCAGTCATATGAATTTAACCAACTACCACAACTACTTCATATTATGTACTCTTTTGGTTTAATGTGGTCAATTTTATATTTTATTTTGTTTTTACTGCTAAAATGCATTTCATTTTATAGTTTTTGTTATTTGTTTTGCTGTTTTTATAGTTGCATTCATTATTGCATAAGTTTTAGATGTTGCTCCTATTGTGTACGTTATTAAAAGTATTAAATTTTTTTTCTGCAATAGTTTTTAAAGTACTCGTATTGTTTTATGAACTTTTAATATTAATATTCACTCATATAGTAAATTTACTATAGCTGTGTTTTTTAATAGCTAGGATTGTGATAAATAAACAAAAGGACTTAATAGTTCTTAAACACTGTTTGTGTGTAAGAAACTTTTGAACGGAACTTGTAGAAAAATTTGTATTTTTTTTGTAAATGTCTAATATTTCATTTAACAAAAAATGTTGTTTATAATTTTTTTGTGTAGGGGGCGCTGGAAATATTTGATGAAAAAGCTCCAACATAAACAGACATAACTCACCCATCAAAAATTGGCATTACTAGTAATGGGTTTTGTAATCCGAAACAGATGTTAATCAGTAGTTACTTATTGAATGAAACACTAATTATTTTAACAAGGGCGTGAGACAAAAATAACTAGTGAAGAGTATGGAGATAAATAAGTAGTTACTGCCTCGGATTACAAATAAGGAGTAAAAACCCATTACCAATAAGAAGTAAAATAATTAGTTAATTAAAACATTTAAAATTCAACTTGTTTTTACTAAAACTTAAAAATTGCGTTATTTTTATTAAGTTTTTAAGTAATTTTTAAGTTAATTGAATTGTAAAGGTTAAAAACTGCAAGTGCAAGAAGATATTATTACTTAGAGGTGCTTTTATAACATATTACTGAGAAGTAGTTACTTTTGGGCTTAAAATAATGTTAATGGTAATAGGTACTCATTATAAATAATGTACTTGGTAATGATTACTTTTCATAACTCATTACCATGTTTTCTCTGAACACACCTACCATCTATCTTTAACTGTTAAGGCGGTCCCCATACAATTTTTTTTATTTTTTGTAAATTTGTTTTATTTAATCAGCTTCTACCGGTCCAATGGTGCATCCGAGAGGGGTCATTATTGAGACCGACCCCAATTTATTTTTACCCTTCAACATTTTTTCAAAACATACCGACGCCCTATCTCCATTCCATAAGTAGGCTCCCATACAAATAACAGTTGGAGCAAATTTTATAAAAATGTAATTTTGTATGGGAGCCTACTTAGGGAGTGCTCTAAGGGTACTATTTGGGCAGTTAGAGCGGTTGGAACAAATTTTAAAAAATGTCGTTTTGTGTGGGAGCCCCCTTAGAAATTGGAGATAGGGTATTAGTTTGTTCCAAAGAAATGTTAAGACGTAAAAATTAATGGGGGTTGGTCTTATGAAGGACCCCTCTATGACGCACCATTGGAGCAGTAGAAATGATTTTAAGATTGGAAAATTACAATAAAATTTTTTCAAAAAATTTTCTGGGCAAAAAATTTGTAGAATTGATAGAAGATTTACACAAAAAAATTTCAAAAAAATCAACGAGTACAAACATTTTCAAAAATTAGATTTAAATTTTAAAACTTAAAATCGCATACTAGAGCGCTTTTAAGAATTTTGTGGGATTTTTTTTTAGAAAGTATTTAAAAAAACAAAAATTTTGAAAAAAAAAAAAATTGAAATTTGGACCATTATTGAAGAAGATTGACCAAGATTGAAAGAAGTTTGAGTAAAGAAACAAACTGCCAATTTTTAAAAATTCGATATCTTTTGAACGGGTCATCAAAAAAATCTGAAAATTTACCACGAAGGAGTTTTCGAAGGGTACTAAAAACTGTAAACATATTGGGAAAATCTAAAAAAAAAGTTTTCAAAGTGTCCGATTTCACATGGAATGCCCCATATATTATTGATTGAAATATGGACTTACAATTAGAGCCTTTTCACACTGAACATAATCTTTTATTAGCCTTAGCACGATCGGTATACGAATGCATAAGTTTGAATGAATGAAAAACACAGCCAAAGTCTTCTTCAGCCTAGGCAGATTAAAATTTCAACAAATAAAACCTGGTGTTGGCAAGGAAGAACAAATATTTTGCAAAACCTGCATATTTCATTAAAATGGGTTTTATTAAATAAAAACAATTTCATAAAAGTTTTTGAATTGTATTATTAGTATTTAAATGGCAACGTTAAAGTTTGTTATGATGGTAGGAACTATTTTCTTTTATGAATTTAAAATAATTTTTGGCTTTAAATGTTAATATTATATAAGCACCAAAAATGCAGCATCTTTTATACCATCCAAAATTAAAACAAGTAGAAAAGTTAAACTCGACTTTGCCGAATCTATGAATACCCTCCACAATGCCTTTTTTTTTAAAGGATAGTACATTTTAACGTGAAAAAATTAACAATTTTGATTAGAAATATTTTATTTTGAGTAAAAAACTCTTTTTTTTGTCATTTAAAAGAAAAAAGAAAAATTACAATTTTTTTTTTTTTGAGTGTAAAACTTTTTTTTTGAGTGTAATGTTTTTTTTACTGTAAAAATATTTCTAAGTGAATGCACGTACGTATGTAAACAAAATATTGATATTTTTGTAAAAAAAAAAAAATTTTTTTTTTGAGTGTAAAATTTTTTTTGAGTGTAAAATTTTTTTCGAGTGTAAAATTTTTTTCGAGTGTCATTTTTATGTTACCAATGCTTTTAAAACTAAACAAGTTTGAAAAGCATTGCTTAGTTACCACCAATGCTTTTAAAACTTGTTTACCACGTGGCATTAAAGATGAACAAAATCTGAAATTCGGGGTTATGCTTATAACTTTTGAACTACTTGACCGATTGAGCTGAAATTCAATACCAAACAGACCTGAGGAACGGTAAAGATATATACCACGTTTAAGCAGTCTCATTATTGTTTTTCGAAAGTTTTTTATCTCGTAAATTTGCGAAAACCCCTTGCCGAAATTTACTCTTTTGCTCATAACTTTTGAACCACTGGACCGATTTGGCTGGATTGCAATACCAACCTGACCAGGTAAACTTCAGTAGCCTCTGTGAAGTCTTTCAAAAGTTAGCGTGCTTTCTACGGACAGACAGACAGACGGACGGATGGACGGACATCGCTAGATCGACTTAAAATCGATCGAGGATCATGAATATATATACTTTATGGGGTCCTAGACCAATATTTCGATATGTTTTAAACGGAATGACAATCTTATATATACCATCTATCACTAGAGTGGAGGGTATAAAAACTTAAATCTGATTTTGCGAAATCCATGAGTACTCTCCACAATGACAACAAATTTTGATTAAAAATAATTTTGAGTTCCAAAATATCTTCTAAATATGTCTATTTTTTCCAAGACATAGTTTTTCCGTTTTTGATAAAAGAATTTTAATAAAAATAATTTTAGAAAACAATGTTCTTTGTTCGACAATTTTTTTGATAAAAAACTGATTAAAAATTCGTTTAGAAAAAAATTTTTTTTAAGGTTCGGACTTCTCAATTTTTTTTGGGAATTTTGTACCCTTGCCCAAAACATTAAATCATGATAATATTTGGATGAAGATATGGGTGTTGTTGCCAAAGCAATATTTTTTTAGAACAAATATATTACTGATCAATGATGGTTTTAAGACATTCTATAGATATCCATGCAAGATTTAATTCAAACCAAAAGAGCTGTAAATTTGGTAAATGAGCTATATCGGATCCGTCTGTCCGAGGAAAGTAAGATGTAGTCCAAAGCAAAAAACTGTAAGTTTGGTAAATTGGCAAAATCGAATCTAAGACATTCTAGCAATGTTCTTTTGCTCGTCCAAACCAAAACAGCTATACTCCCAAAGTTTGGCACGAGGACGCCTTGTGCTCATAGGATGGTAAAGTTTATAAATTTTCAAAATCAGAGCAGGGTGAAGAAGCTTTCTGTTGAAGAGCAAAACCAACCTCTGAAAATCTTCGTGGATATAAAAAGTGATAAATTTTATAACTTGAGTGAAAAAAAGTTTTTAACATCATAATGTTTTTAAGCAGGTGTCTAATCTTAAAAATGATGCAGGACGCCACCTCAGTTTGACTATATGAGCTACCGACTAATAAAAAGAAAATAAGAATTACTGTTTTCATTTTCTTAATACCAAAAAGGTTTTTAGCTTCGATTTGTAACTTGGATAATACTTCACCTGCTTGTGACGATTTTCACCAGCTGGTGAATAAAACATCACATTATTATATTTATTTCATAAATTTTCGTTCAGCAATTTTTTTTTATTCATAAATTTTTTTTTCATCGTTATTTTTTTTCATCGAAATTATAATTTTTTTTTTTTATTTTTCATTACAGTTGATGAATAAAACGTAACATTATTATTTTTCATAATGTTTTTTTTCATCAATTTTTTATTGTTCATTAACTAAAAAATTTTTTATTGTTCATTAATTTTTTTTTTTAATCGAAACTTTTTTTTCACTTTTTTTCATCAATTTTTTTATCAATTTTTTTTCATATAAATTTATTTTTTTCATTTTTTTTTTACATTAAAATTTTTTTTACACCAATTTTTTTTCATATTTTTTTTTTCATCAATTAATTTTTCATCAAATTTTTCATTTGTTCATTTGTTTTTTTTTTCATCAAACTTTTTTTCATCAATTTTATTTTTTATTACTTTATTTTTTATTACTTTTTTATCAAAAAATTTTTTTTCAATTTTTTTTGCTTCAAAAATTTTATTAAAACTTTTTTCGTCATGTTTTTCATCAAAGTTTTTTTTTCCATCAAATTTTTATTTTTTCATCTATCTATCTATATTAAAGGTGTCCTTACGACTAAGGTAATTTTTCAAAATCACTTTTGAATACGTGGTAGGGTCCTAAATTGTAGTTTAGTATCCAAAAATGAGTGAGCCAAAATTTGGGGACAATCGGATAAAAATAACTCGTGCCGAAAATGGATTGAAGTTTTGGGACACTCTTATATGATAAAAAAACACGTTTTTTCTAGTTTTTTTAAAATTATTGGTATATGTTATTTTTTGTTAATTTTTTTGTTTAATAATATGAAAATGGTACTAAATTACCTTTCCAAAAAGGTTACAAAAATTCAAATCGAATAAAAAATAAGCATTTTATGCATACATGCCCCAGACCATTGCATGGTTTTTAAAGCCAAAATTTGAAAATGTTCAAAATTTCTAGGCAAAAAAATAAAAAAAAATAAATTTTACTTTATAATGTTATTAAATACATGTTATAGATAAAAACTAACAAATATAGTAGTCTAGCTTTTTTTTAATTTGGCGTGGGTAATGATATAACTTCCGCGGATTTCAAAGAAAATGTGTTTTTCTATGGTAATTTAGCAAATATGGAAAAAAATGTTTTGTATTGTACTACTTATACCAAGTGTAAAACATAAATTCTGTAAATTTTTAGAGAATTAGGGCATCTTTAACCCCTTTTCATCGAGGTGAAATGACAAATTTGGGACATTACATATTTATATAAAACAAGATATCTGCATATATCCGGTTTCTCAAAAGTTATAGAATTTACATTTTACGCTTCGTTCCGCACAATAAAGATAAAATTTCCCCATATTTGCTAAATTATTGTGAAAAAACGCATTTTATTTGGAATCCGCGGAAATTTTATCACTACCGGCGAAAAATAAAAAAAAAATCTTGACTACCATATCTGCTATTTTTAATCGTAAACATGTTTTCAATATGATCATAAAGTAAAATTATTTTTTTTTTATTTTTTTGCCTAAAAATTTTGAAAATTTTGAAATTCTGGCTTTAAAACCCATACAATGGTCTGGGGCATGTATGCGTAAAATGCTTGTTTTTTATCCGAATTTAGTTTTATTAGTCTTTTTGGAAAGGTAATTTAGTACCATTTTCGTATTGTTTCACAAAAAAATTAACAAAAAATAACAAATACCAACATTTTACCAAAAACTACAAAAAAAAGGGTTTTTCTTTCATATAAGAATGCCCCAAAACTTCAATCCATTTTCGGCACGAGTTATTTTTAGCCGATTGTCCCCAAATTTTGGCTCACTAATTTTTAGATACTAAAGAACAATTTAGGACCCTACCAGCTGTAAAAAGATGATTTTCGTTTTTAAGGACACCTCTAATCTATATATATATATATAAAAGAGTAATGTGACTGACTGACTGACTGAAGCTAGAGACTGAAGCTAGAGACTTGAAATTTGGACTGGAGGTCCACCTCCCGGAATATAGATCCACTAAGGCTGGATTTTTGCCAATGTTGATTCTAAGGGGGTAAAAAACTGTACTTTTGGTACTTTTTATATCTCCTGAAATAATGGTCATAGAGACTTGAAATTTGGACTGTATGTTCATCTCCCGAAATATAGATCCAGTTAGGCCGGATTTTTACCAATGTTGAATCTAAGGGTACAAAAAGGGTAAAAAACTGTACATTTGGTACTTTTTATATCTCCTGAAATAATGGTCACAGACACTTGAAATTTGGACTTTATGTTCAACTCCTGGAATATAGATCCAGTAAGGCCGTATTTTTGCCAATGCTGATTCTAAGGGGGTAAAAAGGGTAAAAAACTGTACTTTCGGTACTTTTTACATCTCCTGAAATAATGGTCACAGAAACTTGAAATTTGGACTGTATGTTCACCTCCCGGAATATAGATCCAGTAAGGCTGGATTTTTTCCAATGTTGATTCTAAGGGGGTCAAAAGGGTAAAAAAATGCATCTTTGGTACCTTTTATATTTCCTTAAATAATGGTCCTAGACACTTGAAATTTTGAATGTAGGTTCAGCTCCCGGAATATAAATCTACTAAGGCTGGATTTTGCCAATGTTGATTCTAAGGGGTAAAAAGTGTAAAAAACTGTACTTTTGGTACCTTTTATATTTTCTTTAATAATGGTCCTAGAAACTTAAAATTTGCAATGTAGGTTCACTTCCCGGAAAAAATATTCACCAAGGCTGGGTTTTTGCGAATGCTGACTATACGGGGGTAAAATGGAAAAAAAGTGTACTTTTGGTACTTTTTTTAATTTACTAAAATAATGGTACCTTTTATAAAAAGTACCTTTTATAGAAAGTGCCTTTTATAAAAAGTACCTTTTATAAAAAGTACCTTTTATAAAAAGTACATTTTATAAAAAGTACCTTTTATAAAATGTACCTTTTATAAAAAAGTACCTTTTATAAAAAGTACCTTTTATAAAAAGTACCTTTTATAAAAAGTACCTTTTATAAAAAGTACCTTTTATAAAAAGTACCTTTTATAAAAAGTACCTTTTATAAAAAGTACCTTTTTTAAAAAGTACCTTTTATAAAAAGTACCTTTTATAAAAAGTACCTTTTATAAAAAGTACCTTTTATAAAAAAGGTACTTTTTTGCTGACTATACGGGGGTAAAATGGAAAAAAAGTGTACTTTTGGTACTCTTTTTAATTTACTAAAATAATGGTACCTTTTATAAAAAGTACCTTTTATAGAAAGTGCCTTTTATAAAAAGTACCTTTTATAAAAAGTACCTTTTATAAAAAGTACCTTTTATAAAAAGTACCTTTTATAAAAAGTACCTTTTATAAAAGGTACCTTTTATAAAAAGTACCTTTTATAAAAAGTACATTTTATAAAAAGTACCTTTTATAAAAAGTACCTTTTATAAAAAGTACCTTTTATAAAAAGTACCTTTTATAAAAAGTACCTTTTATAAAATAACTTTTTATAAAAAGTACCAATTATAAAAGTACCCTTTAATAAAAAGTACCCTTTATAAAAAGTACCTTTTATAAAAAGTACCTCTCATAAAAAGTACCTTTTAAAAAAAGTACCTTTTATAAAAAAGTACCTTTTAAAAAAAGTACCTTTTATAAAAAGTACCCTTTATAAAAATACCTTTTATAAAAAGTACTTTTATTAAAAGTACCGGAAGTACACTTTTTGGTACTTTTTTATTTCCTGAGGTATAAATAAAACAAACTTTTTTGTTTTTTAAATCATTACATTGGTGGATGGTATTTAAAGATTCGGCACAGCCGAATATAGCTTTCTTACTTGTTTTTTTTACAAAAATTAAAAAAAAAAAATTACTCAAAATAAATCAAATACTGATGTAAAAAAATATTAAGTTATTAAAAATTTTTATCGAACACAGCTTTTTTCTTCTTCGATATGCAACTCTCCAATTTCATCCCACAAAAGTATCTATGATTTTTTTTTTTTTGACGAAATATCATTATGATCCTCAATTACATACTTTTAAAAAAAAAAAAAAACAATAAACATACAAAGGCTTTTGAGGGAATCGAACCCACAACCCCTGCACTTACTTTCAAAGTATCACGCTACATGTTAATACACTGCAGCCCAATATAAAATAAATAATGAAGTAAAATTACCATGGATTAACGATAAAAGCAGCAATTTATTGTTAAAATTTCTTATTATAATTTTTCGTCTGTGGTGTTTTCATTACAAATCAATCTAATTATCTATTTCTCCATTTCAGGGATTATGTCTAATATACTTGCCGGTCATAATCCCAAAAATTGTTGTAATTATGTTCTACTAATTGCCGCTGGATATGTTCTTGCAGCATATCGGTATATAAAACTATGTTTTCTTTACATCTGAAGTGTAGGGTATGTTCAACAACTTTGTAGAAAATATTATGGCAAATATTTTTGAGAAACATATTAACCTCCCTATCATAACGGTATTTTTTTGATCTATTCTAACAAATCGCAAAAAACACCCCGAAAGAGGGGGAGGGTGGGGTTGAAAAGTTCTACAAAAATGTTGTCATTAAAATTTTACTATATACCTCAGAGCACACCAAAGCCCAAAAATTAACACAAACACCAAAAAAGAGTCAAGTTCTATGTTTTTCTTATGAAAAAAAGGACGGATGGACAAATCATCATATCGTTAGGCGCGGTATAGGGTTTGATTTCAGAAACATGGTTTCTTTGGGAAATGTTCTTAGAATTTCTTGTAGATTATGTTTTTGCTATACGATTTGTGACAAAAAATATCGACCCGCCCTAATATGTATACAT
>CAWUER010000068.1:0-39527 GCA_963921195.1 Pegoplata infirma
GCAGATAACTTTGTCAAATATCTGTCAAATTGAGATTACAGTCATTTTGCAGAGTATTTAACAGAGTAATTATTTTGAGTGTATGTTCCCAGCAAAAACATGGTAATGAGTTGTGAAAAGTAATCATTACCAAGTACATTATTTATAATGAGTACCCATTACCATTAACATTATTTTAAGCCCAAAAGTAACTACTTTTCAGTAATATGTTATAAAAGCACTTCTTAGTACTAATACACTCAAAAAATTATGTTAGTAAAATCAATTGAAAAAGTCAGTGAAAATAACTACTTTGTAAGTTGTTTTGGGTCAACTACTTTTTCTGTTAAATCAACTAACAATGTTAGTTATTTTAACTGTCAAAAAACAACTGTCTTATGTAGTAAAAACTACTTACATTTGTAGTCAAAACAACTAAAATGTAGTAAAAATAAAACAATCAATATATATTTTTTTTTTCAAAATATTTAAAAAAAAATGAAGACCAAATTTTTTTTTTTTTTTTTTAAAGTTGTGAAAAATTAAAAAAACGAAAATTTATTTTTATTTTATGGAAAAAAACTTTGAAAATTTTTCAGAGATAAAAAAAATAAAATTAACTAATTTAAATAACTGTTACTACATCACAGTACTTTTTTGTTAGTTATTCAAAAAAACGACTAAAAATAACTAACAGAAATAGTTGTTTGATATTTTTCATACAAAAACAACTGACTTTGTAGTTGAAAACAACTAACTACTGTAAAATATTCAAACAACTAACATGTAGTAACTTACATAATTTTCTGAGTGTATCTTCTTGCACTTGGAGTTTTTAACCTTTACAATTCAATTAACTTAAAAAGTACTTAAAAACTTAATAAAAATTACGCAATTTTTAAGTTTTAGTTAAAACAAGTTAAATTTTAAAAGTTTTAATTAACTAATTATTTTACTTCTTATTGGTAATGGGTTTTTACTCCTTATTTGTAATCCGAGGCAGTAACTACTTATTTATCTTCATACTCTTCACTAGGTATTTTTGTCTAACGCCTTTGTTAAAATAATTAGTGTTTCATTTAATAAGTAACTACTTATTAACATCTGTTTCGGATTACAAAACACATTACTAGTAATGCCAATTTTTGCTGAGTTTTTTCTACTTAAACAGTTTATAACCAACCATTTAATAACTTTGCTGAAAAATTTGCGCGAATTTTTCATTTCCAACCGATTTATACATAAACAAAAAAAATTTCACCAAAGTTATTAAATGGTTGGTTAGTGTGCAATTACAATTCTGGCGTTGGCCTTGAATTTTGCTTGTTCCCATACATTTTGTATGTAGAACAAAATTCAAAGCCAACGCTAGCGTTTCAAAGCCAGAATAGAATCAATTCTATTTTCTTGGATTTGCTCTCTCGTGAGTATTTTTTTTTTGCTTTGGCATTGCCAGTCATTTACAAAAAAAAGGGTTGATTTTGTTTATGAAACACGTCTTGTTTATGAAACACATCTGTGTATTGCAAAATTATAAGAAAAGTACATATACATAAAAGAAAGTGAAATATAATTTACCGCCAATTATTATAAAAAAACAAGTATCAAAAAAATATCACTAAAAAAAACAAAGCAATTTTATGTTTCACAGAAAAAAATATAATTTTCAGGAAAAATTTATTTTTCTTCCACCAAATAATTATATTTCTGTTATTCTTTGTGTGTGTGTATACAAACAAACGCCAGAACAAAATTCAAAGCCAAAGCCTTTGTTTAAATCAAAAGCCCTCACAAAATTCAAAGCCAACGCCAGAATTGTAATTGCACACTTAAGGCCCATTTAGATTAGCAGACTTGTAAAAAGACCTGTCAGAAATTCATGCGGAGAGAATATTTTTCAGCGTCTAAACCAGTGATCGGCACCCATAGCCCTCAGAAGCCGAACACAATTGGCAATTAACACGTATATAACACGATTGTCAACAAAACTCACAACTAAGAGCATAAAAATACAACAACAAGCAGGTTAATGTCGCTTTGTTTAAAAAATACACAAACACATGCATGCTTATATTCATATACCAATGCATTCATACCCTCTCTTTCTGCCGACCACTGGTCTAAACACTCAACACAGGGGTGCCAGATGATTTTGATGAAAAATCGGCATATTTTCCAAAAAAAATCGGCATTATCGGCACTTCAATTTAAAGAAATCGGCAAAAAATCGGCAAATGAAAAATAACAATTTTAAATACAATAAATTACATTTCTATTGACAAATAATAACAAAAGAGAACAATTTAGCATTAATATATGCATATAATATATTTAATAACATAAAAATCAATCAGAAATAACCATTTTTGGTCACTACAAAATTTATAAATTTGTTTTCGCAAAAAAAAAAAAAAATAATTTTTACAGACCAAAAAAATTTCGATTATCATAAAAAAATTTTTTCAGTAATGTCCTAATATTAACTAATATTTTCAGCAAAAAAATCAAAAATATTCGTTTTCAGATTTTCCGTTTTTTAAGATAAAAAAGAGACCCACAGGTAATTTTTTTTACCCCAATGATAAGCGATAAAAATGTGTTTTCTACAGACAGTTGGACGGATATCGATAGATTGACTTAAAATCGATTTAGGACCATGAATATATATATTTTATTGGGTTCTAGACCTATATTTCGAGGTATTACAAACTGAATGACAAACTTATATACATACACTTTAAAAAAAAATAGTCCAGTTTCCTACTATAAATTGGGTAAATTTCTACAAATTCAAATTATATACTACTATAAATTGGATAGATTTCCAATAATTTTAGGTATAACTGAGCAATTTTCGTAAATTTATCCAATTTATAGCAGGAAACCAAAAAAAAATATAAAAAGCGACCGTGTTTTTGAGTTAATCCAAAAATCGGCATTTTTGGAGCAAAAATCGGCAAATCGGCACTTTGATAATTTTGAGGCAAAAAATCGGCAAAATGCCGATAAATCGGCAAATATGGCAGCCCTGACTCAACATACAAATACGGACAGACTTTCTTTAAATACGGAGAGGAAAATGTTGACATACGGATGTAATTTTTGTGTTTTGAAAAATTTTTTAAAACTACTCTTTTCATTAGATCAGGGATGTTTTTTAATGTAAACAAAAATACAAATAATAACAACAGCTGCTGTGAAGGGGTGGTTAAAATAAAAAAAATGCTATTTGTGATAAATTTTCGGAATCAGACATTGGTCCGATTTATTTTTTTTTTAGATGTGGGGATGATTTAGGTGAGTCCATCAAAGAAAAAAAATTGTCGGCGGCGCATGGTTTCCGAGTTATGGGCCTCCAAAGTTCGGATATCGAATTTAATATATCTGCTCCAACAATGGTCCGATCAGACCAAGATTGGTTTCATTCGAAAGCTTATTCAAATACCTTTAATTCGACATTTTAAAAAATTTGGATTCATTAATCTATTGTGAAACAACCCTAAATTTTAGATTTTTTTCCATAAGTTTTTGAAGAAAAGGGGTAAAATTTTAAAATTCTGCAATATTAAGGAATTTATTTTTATAAACAGGCTTATAGCTTAGATATTAAGCTTTGATTTGAGCTTTCATTTGACCTTTTAACCCTTATAGAACCGAAGTTATTAACGTTTAAACATTGAAAAAAAAAATAATTAAATTTGTATACCAGACCTCTGTGCAGTTTATTTTTTTGCTTAAAAAGTTTTTCTGCGTAGCCGCAGATTAGGGATTTCAAACTCCATAAATTAATTTAGCGGCTTCGCGAAATAAAGTTTTTTTTGTGTTAAAATAGTATAAGCGGTGTCAATGGTTAACAGTCAGTTACTTTGGTTCTATAAGGGTTAAAAGGTCCATTGAAAGCTCAAATGAAAGCCTATTATCTAAGCTGGTAAAACCCACATGATTATACAGTGATTAATAGATGCATTGTTCATCGCATCAATTATTGACTCCGTATTTACGTTATTGAAAGCGCCTTCAATATCAAGAAATGCTGCCATGGCATATTCCCTATATTCAAGAGATGTCTCTATCCTCTGTACTAACGAATGGAGTGCTGTTTCTATGGATTTACCCTGCTGATAAGCATGTTGCGAATCCGATAGAAAGTTTGGCGCCAGGTTAGCCCTTATATGTAAATCCAATAATCTCTCTAGAATTTTCAGTAAAAACGACATCAAACTAATCGGTCTGTAATCCTTAGCGGTTGCGTGGTTAATTTTACAACTTTTAGGTAAGTATGTTATAATGGCCTTTCGCCATGCGATAGGTACGTAACAGGCATGGAAAATTGTCAATAAGTATGGTGTTATGCCATTAGCATAATTTTGCAACATGGCAGGTATAATACCGTCTGATCCAGGCGATTTGTATGGTTTAAATGAACTGAATGCCCATTTTACACAATCGGTGGTTAAAAGATGTTCAGGCATTTCCAAAATTACTTCTAGATTTGCATTCTCCGGTATCGGATCCGTGGTACATCCCGGTAAGTGTGTTCTCAAAAGAACATCGAGTGTTTCCTCTGCGCTTTCAGTCCAGTTATCACGTCTCGTTTTAACAAAATAGGTGGAACACTTTTTTTTGACAACATTTTCCTTAGTCTGGCGGCTTCCGTAGTGTGCTCTATACTACTGCACAAGTTTTCCCAGCTGGTTTTCTTAGATTTTCTTATTAACTTTTTAAAAGCTTTTAACTCCGTTCTATAAAGCGCCCAGATATTATCAGAATTATTACGCCTAGCGAGTTTAAAACTTTCCTGAACCGTGCTTCGTACTTTCGACAGTTCCTTAGACCACCAAGGGGGTTGTTGTCTTTTGCGCGTATATCTTATCGGACAAGACTTTTCGAAAGAGTTCCGTAAGATTTTTGTTACATTATTATTTAATATTTCTACTTCCTCATGACTTGAAATAGCTACATTCGGCAGATCTGTTAGTTCCTTGTTTACTTATTCCCTAAATTTTTCCCAGTTGGTCTTTTCAGGGTTTCTATAGGATTTGTTTGATCTAGGTAAAATTATCTCGACTTGAAAGGCTAAATATTTGTGCATAGAGTGTTAAATCTAAAACGTTTTGACTATTGTGTCCTATAAACGTTGGTTCTGAACCAATGTTTGCGATATTTATATCTGTATCTTTTATAAATTGAAGTAAATCTTTGCCCCTATTGTTTATATCAGGAGAGCCCCATAAAGTGCTGTGTGCGTTTGCATCACAACCTATTATAATGTACTCACCCTTTTTTCCGCGTATAAGTGCTTGTCAAAACTAAAAAAAAATATTTTTTAAAAAAAATTAAAAAAAAAAAATTGTTGGTTTGTATGGAAAAATGATTTTTAAGGCCCCGCTCTTTAAGGCCCCGTCGCGTAGGGAAGGCGTGGTCGTAGGGGCGTAAAATTTTTCCAGAGTTATTTTTTCAAATGTCAAATGGAAAAAAATGAGCGGGTACCGTCTCAACATTTATAACATTTCCAAAATAAGAGACACTCTAATAGCTGAACTAGCTAAGGCGTCGACAATAAACACTATAACTAGGGAACCGTGGGTTCAAGTCCCAGACAGGGCAGGTTTTTTTTAATATTTTTTTTAATATATTTATTCAAAAGTTTTAGTTATTTTAATATTATTTTAATTATTAAAAAAAACATTTGAAAGGCATATTGATGACACTTTTTGATGTCATGATGGAATGTGTTATCACTTGTTTTTTAATTTCGATGACATGTTTCATCATATTGAAGAAAAGCTTCATCAATATGAAGAAATTTGTCATCAAAATCGATGACAGCAAGTGATGAAACCGTATCATCAATATGATGAAGCATTTTTCTTTGATTGTACACTGGAAAAAAAAACCTTCGTGATACAAATGAAACGGATTCATTATTTTGTTTTTATGTAAACAATGAAGGAAAACAATGAAAAAAAAGCTTTATAAAATATCATGCTTATCGGGAACAAACTTTCATAAAATGTTCTTCATTAGATTTCATAATTGCATTAAAAAATGTCATTAAATTTTGTTCATAAAATTAAAAGAATAAAAAGCTGATAGAGCGGCACGGGTTTGTTGTGATTTTTATTAATTAATCGGCGTGAAAACAACAAACGAAAAAAAAATATAACAAACAATAAACAGCGAAAACTGTATTACCATCCAGATAATAAATTGTTTGCAACATTTATGTGATGCCAACTATTATATTTACATAAAAGTGGCATCAATGCAACCTCTTTAAAAAAAAAGTGGTAGCGCTCGGCAATGACAATTATTGTGAATATTTTACAATTTATTTTGTAAAGGATTCTAACAAGCAGTATCCAAAAGTTAACAAGCAGTTACCACCGTCATTTGTTATTAATAAGACACAATAATTTAAATTATTAAATGTAAACTAAAACATATAAATTTTTAAAATTCTGCCCAAGTGTTTCTTCTTAAGTGTTACTATTCCAGTACATAAACTAGAACCTCGTGGGGGCCACGGCAGTTTTTTTCCTTCTAGAACATTTTATGTCATTTGTTACAGAAATCTAATAATAGGGATCGGCTGATATACATTTATTGCATCATTTGAATTTTCCCCTACAAAAATTTTAACCCACAGTGACCAGGACAGATTTTTTTCCAGGAACACTTGATGTCATTTGTTACAAAAATGTAATGAAAAGGATCGGTTGATAAACGGATTATTAACATTTTTGCATCATTAGAATTTTCCCCTAGTGTTTTTCTACAAGAATTTTACCCTAGAGTTTTTTCTAAGTGTCCAGTACAAAAATGATTGACCCATAGTTACCAGGACAGATTTTTCTTTCAGGAACACTTAATATCATTTGTTACAAAAATCTAATAATGGGGATCGGTTGATATACGGCACGGTGAGCCTCAGTGATGTTCTGGTTGAACTTTAGTGTCGACGAAAAGTGTAAATGCAGTTCGATTTCTACATGATTAGTTGTCACAAAACTGTTTTCAGCGAAATCGTAGCTGATCGCATTCGCGAGATATCGCGAAATTAGTGATTTTATATTTTAAAAAATTTTGATATTAAAGTTTTTTAAATATTTTCTAAAACTGAGTATACTGTATACTCAGTTCTCATACTGTATACTCAGTACTGTATACTCAGTTCATTGTACTTATTTTAAGGTCACAAAACAGTAAACATTGAAATCCTATCTTCTTTAGTTCGCGAGAAATCGCGAAATAACTTTTTTGTCAATTTTTGTTTTTGAACTTTTTCTAGGTTTTTTTTCAAATGTTGTGGAAAGCTGATATGCACTATAATGTGTACGTGATCGAAGGTAATAAGGGTGTTGACATCAAAGTTGTAGGTGTACACTGTCGCAAGATATCGCGGAATTATTTATATATTTTTTATTTTTTTTTTATACCCTCCAACCACAGTATGGGGGTATACTCACTTTGTCATTCCGTGTGTAACACATCGAAATATCGGTCGGGGACCCCACAAAGTATATATAATATTGATCCATGATAGAATCTAAGACATTCTAGCGATGTCCGTCCGTCCGTCTGTAGAAATAACGATGCAGTCCAAACCAAAAGAGCTAGACCCCTGAAATCCGGCAAGAATATCTATAATGTTACTGGTAAGGTTAAGTTCGAAGATGGGCAAAATCGGACCAGGGGGAAAAAAGTTCCCCTTGAAGAACTAAAACGACCCCGGAAAAATACGATATTTTTACGAGATTTTTTTAATTTTTGCTTAAGAAATGTAACATTTGTATGCCATATTATGTTCATAGACCTGCGCTTGGACCAAGGGGGTTAGAAAATTCGATTTTTTTCATTCCGCCCCCCTTTGGAGGCGTGGTTATAGAAATTAATTAAAAATAACGATAAAAATTTATTATTTAAGCGTAAATTTCATAAACAAATAATTTGTAAATATATATATAGCGGGGGTACAGGTTTCCCCTACCAACTACGCCGATCCCCCCCCCCCTCCACAAAAAAAAGACGCCCCTGTTTTTTTTTAATTGTAACGTGTTGGAGGGTATAAAAGATTCGGCACAGCCGAATTTAACACTCTTACTTGTTATTTTTCAATTTTGCATGTTCTTTTGAAATGGTGTAAAAACGTGGTATGCATTTTTATTTGTACATGACAGTTAATAAATGGTTATGAATTATTTGAAGAAAAAGAGAGTGCATAATAATATTACAATACAAAATAAATGAAAAAAAATTGAAAAATTTTTCGCGATTTTTCGCGAAAATTAGCGTCAATATATAGATTTCAGCAGTTTTACCACCTTCAGTTACGGGCAATTTAAACTGCATACCATATACTTGTTACTTAAATTTTTTTTTTTTTTGATACCAAAGAAAAAAAAGTAATTTATTATAAAAGCTCGTACAGTAATTTTGCGATTTCTCGGGAAATTGATCGTCTATAATTTTTATGCTTGCAGTTTTGTCACCTCTAATAACCTCGAATTCAAACTGCATACCACATTTTTGTCGTTAATTGAAGTATATGTTTTTACAGACCACAAATAACACAAATTAATGAATAAATAGTAGATAAGCGAGTTTTTTTTGCGATATCTCGAAGAATTAAGCAGCTAGAATTTAAATGTTAACAGTCTTATGACCTTTGATCAATAGCAAGTCAAACTGCATTTCGTGTTTTTCAACAATGTTAAAGAAACTTCTTTTATTAATCAAAACAAGAAATACCCCCAAAAAGCTGTTTTTCGCTATTTCTCGCGAAAGTGAGCAGCTATAATTTTTTGGGGGGCAGTTTTAATTTCTTCCAGCATGTTCAAATCAAACTGCTTACCACTTTTTTTATCATTTCTAAAGAACCGGGTTTAAAATATAATAAAAAAAAAATATGTATATATAATTACGCGATATCTCGCGAAATTTAGCACCTACAATTTTGATGTCAACAGCTTTGTGACGTTTGATCAACCACAAGTAAAACTGCATACCATGTCTTTATGAAATTTTAAAAAATCATATATGAAGATAAAAACAAAAATAAAAACAGCAAAAAAGTAATTTCGCGATTTCTCGCGAAATTGAGAAGATATGAGTTCGCTGTTAACTGTGTTGTGACATGTAAATAAATACAATTAAAACTGCATACCCAGTTTTTGAAGATATTTAAAAAACTTCATTGTCAAAATTTTAGAAAATACTATAATACTAATTTCGCGATATCTCGCGAATGCGATCAGCTACGATTTCGCTGTTAACAGTTTTGTGACATTTATTCATGTAGAAATCGAACTGCGCTTACACTTTTCGTCGACACTAAAGTTCAACCTGAACATCGCTGAGGCTCACCGTGACGGATTATTAACATTTTTGCATCATTAGAATTTTCCCCTAGTTTTTTTTCTACAAGTTTTCAGTACAAAAATTTTAACCCATAGTGACCAGCACAGATTTTTTTTTTCAGGAACAATTAATGCCACTTGTTACAAAAATCTAATAATGGGGATCGGTTGATAATCGGATTATGAACATTTTTGCATCATTAGAATTTTCGCCTGTTTTTTTTCTAAAAGTACAAAAACTATTGACCCATAGTGATCTGGACCGATTTTTCTTCTTGGAATACTTAATGTAATTTTTTACAAAAATATAATGATGAGAATCAGTTGATAAATGGTATATTAACATTTTCTTATCAGTAGATATCAGAGCTGTATATTTCAAATAATCATATCAAATAAAAATATTTTTTTTTTATTTAATATTTGTATTTCATAAATTGAAATAATATTTTTAATATTTTATTTCTTAGAAAAATAAACCAAATATATTTTTATTTCTTTTTATTTCGGTTCAAATAAAAAAACCAAAAAATTTATTTCAAACATTTTAAACCAAATAAATTTCTTGGAAATATTTATTTGAACTTTTTTTCCTCAAATAATTTTATTTTGGTTTTATTTGAATAAAAAATATTTCAAATATTTTTGTCAAATATTTTATGTTTATTTGAAAAATATCAAATAAATATTTTGGTTTTTTTATTTGCCAGATTTATATGGAAAAAATAAAATAACAAATAAATATTTTAATAAAAATGGTTGAAAATTAAAAATGAAAGAAACAAACATGTGCGAATTCAATATTTGTATGTTAACGGTAACTCAAAAGTATCTTTCACATCATAAAACGAGGAAATTAGCAAAAGCAAGTAACTATGGAACAGCGTTTTTAATATACCTAAGCTAGGGTTTTTGAGATGCTGATGTAATTATTAAGCAGAATTTTTAATCAAATATTTCAATTTTTTTTAAGTAGATCTAACGATGACCTGTAGATATGGTATTTTTTGATAAAAAATGATGCCTTGAGTTCGAATATTAATATTTTTCATGGTCGTAGGTTGTATGTTAAAATTGTGGAAATTGCTTCAGTGGGTTAAGTAACGAAGGAAAGTGCAAGAACAGTTTGAAAAATTGTGTGTATTTCAAACAATCTGAAAAGTCAAAATGCATTATTTTTGCATCTGGTAAACGAATGTGAACGAAATTCGACATTGATTGTTAATACATATATCGTTAAGAAAAATCTGTAAAACAACTTTCAGTTTGAATTAGCAAACTTTAAGCAGATTTTTCTGCTGAAATGGATTTATAGAAATTCTCTGTCATTAAGTTTAAAAAAAATAACAGAATTCAACAGATTATTTTGCTAATTTTTAAGAAATATTAAGTTATCCTGTTTTCAAGAAAATTTTCTAACAAGGGAAGTATCTCAACCCTTATGTTACTTTGTCTTACAGGTACCGGAATTACAGCCTTTAAAGTTACAAATAAATATAGAAAATAGAATTTGTGTAGGACTTTTATAATCTATATACTGTACCAACAATTAAAGCAAAACTTTTGATAAAACCGACAACAACAAAAATTTTGCTTATCAACTTTTTGCAACAAGGCCGTTAAGTGTATATTTGTTAAAATTAACCGTTTAACCAAAAATGCATTCAACAAAATTTACTTGGCATCACTGTAGTTGAATGTTAAATTTGTATAGGACTAGGTCAAAAATAAAAGACTCAAAAAGGGATTTTGAGTCGATCGGTATAATTGACCAATATTTTGGAAGTCATAATACCCTGAACCGTAGAGTTTTTATCTATTCAAAACATATTTAAGATCTTTTATTCAAAAAAAGCGATACGAAAACCTAAATTTCAAACAATTTATGTATACAATTTTAATATTTTTGTTGACAATTTGCGTTTCAATTTTAAGCAAAATTTCCTTAAAAAATCCTTACATCCTGACAAGTGTTTTTTTAGACTCTCAATCTATATATATAAAAGAGTAATGTGACTGACTGACTGACTGACTGACTGACTGACATACTCATTCATCATCGCCCAGCCCAAACCGCTGAAGCTAGAGACTTGAAATTTGGACTGTAGGTCCACCTCTCGGAATATAGATCCACTAAGGCTGGATTTTTGCCAATGTTGATTCTAAGGGGGTAAAAAGGGTAAAAAACTGTACTTTTGGTACTTTTTATATCTCCTGAAATAATGGTCATAGAGACTTGAAATTTGGACTGTCTGTTCACCTCCCGGAATATAGTTCCAGTAAGGCCGGATTTTTGCCAATGTTGATTCTAAGGGGACAAAAAGGGTAAAAAACTGTACTTTTGGTACTTTTTATATCTCCTGAAATAATGGTCACAGAGACTTGAAATTTAGACTGTAGGTCCACCTCCCGGAATATATTTCCAGTAAGGCCGGATTTTTTACCAATGTTGATTCTAAGGGGACAAAAAGGGTAAAAAAATGTACTTTTGGTACTTTTTATATCTCCTGAAATAAGGGTCACAGAGACTTGAAATTTGGACCGTATGTTCAACTCCTGGAATATAGATCCTGTAAGGCCGGATTTTTGCCAATGTTGATTCTAAGGGGGTAAAAGGGGTAAAAAAATGTACCTTTTATATTTCCTTAAAAAATGGTCCTAGACACTTGAAACTTTTAATGTAGGTTCAGCTCCCGGAATATAAATCTACTAAGGCTGGATTTTGCCAATGTTGATTCTTAGGGGTAAAAAGGGTAAAAAACTGTACTTTTGGTACCTTTTATATTTTCTTAAATAATGGTCCTAAAAACATAAAATTTGCAATATAGGTTTTTGCCAATGTTGACTCTACGGGGGTAAAATGGAAAAAGTGTAATCTTGGTACTTTTTTTAATTTACTGAAATAATGGTACCTTTTATAAAAAGTACCTTTTATAAAAAGTACCTTTTATAAAAAGTACCTTTTATAAAAAGTACCTTTTATAAAAAGTACCTTTTATAAAAAGTACCTTTTATAAAAAGTACCTTTTATAAAAAGTACCTTTTATAAAAAGTACCTTTTATAAAAAGTACCTTTTATAAAAAGTACCTTTTATAAAAAGTACCTTTTATAAAAAGTACCTTTTATAAAAAGTACCTTTTATAAAAAGTACCTTTTATAAAAAGTACCTTTTATAAAAAGTACCTTTTATAAAAAGTACCTTTTATAAAAAGTACCTTTTATAAAAAGTACCTTTTATAAAAAGTACCTTTTATAAAAAGTACCTTTTATAAAAAGTACCTTTTATAAAAAGTACCTTTTACAAAAAGTACCTTTTATAAAAAGTACCTTTTATAAAAAGTACCTTTTATAAAAAGTACCTTTTATAAAAAGTACCTTTTATAAAAAGTACCTATTATAAAAAGTACCTTTTATAAAAAGTACCTTTTATAAAAAGTACCTTTTATAAAAAGTACCTTTTATAAAAAGTACCTTTTATAAAAAGTACCTTTTATAAAAAGTACCTTTTATAAAAAGTACATTTTATAAAAAGTACCTTTTATAAAAAGTACCTTTTATAAAAAGTACCTTTTATAAAAAGTACCTTTTATAAAAAGTACCTTTTATAAAAAGAACCTTTTATAAAAAGTACCTTTTATAAAAAGTACCATTTATAAAAAGTACCTTTTATAAAAAGTACCTTTTATAAAAAGTACCTTTTATAAAAAGTACCTTTTATAAAAAGTACCTTTTATAGAAAGTACCTTTTGTTAAAAGTACATTTTATAAAAAGTACCATTTATAAAAAGTACCTTTTATAAAAAGTACCTTTTATAAAAAGTACCTTTTATAAAAAGTACCTTTTATAAAAAGTACCAATTATAAAAAGTACCTTTTATAAAAAGTACCTTTTATAAAAAGTACCTTTTATAAAAAGTACCTTTTATAAAAAGTACCTTTTATAAAAAGTACCTTATATAAAAAGTACCTTTTATAAAAAGTACCTTTTATAAAAAGTACCTTTTATAAAAAGTACCTTTTATAAAAAGTACCTTTTATAAAAAGTACCTTTTATTAAAAGTACCTTTTATAAAAAGTACCTTTTATAAAAAGTACCTTTTATAAAAAGTACCTTTTATAAAAAGTACCTTTTATAAAAAGTACCTTTTATAAAAAGTACCTTTTATAAAAAGTACCTTTTATAAAAAGTACCTTTTATAAAAAGTACCTTTTATAAAAAGTACCTTTTATAAAAAGTACCTTTTATAAAAAGTACCTTTTATAAAAAGTACCTTTTATAAAAAGTACCCTTTATAAAAAGTACCTTTTATAAAAAGTAGGTTTTGTTAAATATGCCGAAAGTACACTTTTGGTACTTTTTTATTTCCTGAAATAATAAACATAGAAACTTGAAATTGGAAAAGGTTCGCCTCTCGGAAAATAATGGGGTTAAAAGGAATAAAAAAGTGTACTTATTTATTTCCTGATATAATGACCCCAGAAACTTAAAATTTGGAATGTAAAATTCTTCGGTGAAAAAAGAGATTGGGAAAAGTTTTTTTTTGGAAATTCCGTTTCTTAACGGGGATAAAAAGTACTTTTAATAATTGCTGAGACAATGATCCTAGATAATTGAAATATGGATTGTAGGATCGTTCGGTGAAGAAAAAACATTCTAAAAGAGGTACTTTTTTTAAATTCCGTTTCTAATGGGGGTAATAAAGTGTACTTTTGGTACTTTTTCTGTACCTATAATAATGACCTTAGAAGATGGAGATGGAATTGAAAATGAAATGAAGTAGAACGGGGAACAATATGGAATAGAGCAGGGAACAATATGGAATGATATTTTTAACTCAAATTTTTGATGTTTAGCTTTTTTTACTCCATATTTTTTGTTATTCCAATTTCTTTTTCACTGATATATTTATTCACTCAAAATCCAAAATTCCGACATAGGGGCTCGAAAATTGTCAGTATATTTTTCCCCCGGAACGAACATGATAACGTACCAGCAAAGTTATTAAAATTTTATTGTTTATATTATTCATTGAAATATTTTTTTATGGAAGACTTAAACGTCGACAAGTAAATAAAACAAAGACTACGTAGGGGAATTTTTTGAAAATCGATAGAGTAATCCTGATCCTTCTATTATCCCGTACTCAATACAACCGGTAACGAAGTACCGGGATTGTAAGCTAGTAATACATAAACTGTTTTTGAATAAATATCGCTAATTCAAAATATGGATTTCGTATGTAATTTTTTACCACAAACGTATTCGGAAAAACTATTTAACGTCTTAAAACAAACGTTAAACCTTTATTTACTGTATTAAAAACGGTTATCCTGTGTTGGAACCGCCGACCCCTTCCATAGTACCCTAAATTATTTGCATGCAACTTTAAAACTATTTAGCATGAATATTGTATTCTTTTATTGTGTAGAAAAATACTAAAATTACCATTAAAAATGTTAGATAGACGGTGAATATATTTAAGAGAAGAGTCCCAATAGGTTAGGTTAGGTTGTAAGTGGCTGCTGACGTTTTACATCAACACACGTAGACTCTGAGGTCCATTGTGATACCACGGGATCGTAATAGGTTTCCCTACTAGTCCCTGTCGTTAAACCAGTTTGAGCTTCTTATGAAACTCCTTAGATGTTGAATTTTGACATCCGACAAATCTGAAAGATCGTACAGCTCCCTAGATCCCAGTGAAGCAAGTCGCTGACCAGAAAGTGCCGGGCAATGGCAAATAAAGTGTTCGATAGTTTCCAACTCCTCTTCATCCATGCAACTTCGGCAAAAGTCATTCGACGGCACATTTAACCGCTCTGCGTGCTTCCCTATAAGACAGTGTCCGGTAATTATAGAAACCACCGTTGAAATCTCTCCTCTTGGAAGCGATATCAGCTCCCTTGTGCGCCCCTGATTAAGAGAAGGCCAAATCAGTCGTGTTGTCTCACACGTCCATCCATTTGCCCATCTTTGATTAGTCTCCGTCGCAGAACAAAGCCGTAGGTTTTGCTTGCAAGTTTCTAGAGGCATACCAACACATTCCAATTCTGTTGGAACCTGTAAGGTAGTTCCTAGTCTTGCAAGCTCATCGGCTTTGCAATTCCCTGGAATGTCTCTGTGCCCTGGGACCCATATGAGTCGTATATTAAACTGCTTGGCCATCTCATTTAAAGACGTGCGGCAGTTAAGGGCAGATCTTGTTTTCAGAAACATTGAATCCAGGGACTTGACCGCGGCTTGACTGTCAGTATAGATGTTGACTGCGGTTGTAGACAAGATATTGCAGCTCAACCAGTCAGCCACTTCCTTTATTGCCAGCATCTCTGCCTGGTAGACACTGCAATGATCTGGCAATCTACGAGCCTGGCTCAATCCAAGCTCTTCCGAATAGACCCCAAAGCCCACTTTTTCGTGCAGCCTCGATCCATCTGTGTAAAAATTTATGGTAGCTCCACTTCCCGGAGTATCCCCCATCCAAGACTCCCTGGATGGTATCATAGTGGTAAAGTGTCGCTCAAGGAGGCTCAAAGAGGGAGCACAATCCACATTTTGTGGTATTGTTATCTTTTTCAAGATCGCGCTATGGCCACAATCGCTGCTCCTCCATTGCAGCGTGCTATTAAGTCGAATTGCCGACGCAGCTGCATACTGCCTACCCAATATGTCCAAGGGTATCAGGTGAAGGAGGATTTCTAATGCAGCCGTAGGTGTAGTACGAAGAGCACCAGTGATGCACATTGACGCCATTCTCTGTACCTTCGTGATAAAGACACAGTTCGATTTTGTTTCTAAAGCAGGCCACCAGACAATGATTCCATACATCAAAATTGGACGCACCACTGCTGTATAGATCCAATGAGCGACTTGAGGGCTAAAACCCCATCGTTTTCCAATGGCCCTTTTACAGGAATACAAAGCAATCGTTGCTTTTCTCACCCGTTCCTCAATATTACGCCTGAAATTCAGCTTCCTATCTAGAAATACTCCAAGATACTTGGCTCCATCTGAGAAGGTGATTTCAGTACCGTCCAGAGAAATAGGATCAAAAGCAGGAATCTTATTTTTCCTTGTAAATAAAACAAAATCTGTTTTACTAGGATTAACTCCTAGACCACAGTCTCTTGCCCATTTAGACAGATCTTTCAGAGAACCCTGAAGAATGTCCCGCAATGTTGACAGATGCTTCCCCTTTACCGCTATCGCGACATCGTCAGCATATGCGACAACATGACAACCACGTGCTTCTAGAGATAGTAGCATTGAATTCAGTGCCAGGTTCCAAAGAAGCGGCGAAAGAACACCTCCATGTGGTGTGCCCCTATTGACAAATCGAGATATGACGGACGCTCCCAATTCAGACGTTATACGTCTATTGGCAAGTAGGCTTTCCACCATTAAAACGATTTCACGCTTTACTCCCAGACCAGACAATGCCAATATTATCGATTCTGGGATGACATTATTAAAAGCCCCCTCAATATCAAGAAAGGCCACCATAGTGTACTCCTTTACCGAAAGCGATCTCTCGATGGTACCAACGAGCTCATGAAGAGCTGTTTCCGTTGATCGTCCCTTGCTGTATGCATGTTGCTTTGTCGAAAGCAACCTCGGGTCAATCACTCTACGCAAATATGAGTCTATCATTCGTTCCATTGTCTTTAACAAAAAAGAAGACAGACTAATTGGTCTGAAATCCTTCGGAGCTGTGTGGGAACTTTTCCCAGCCTTCGGGATAAATACGACTCTGGTATCCCTCCATTTTAAAGGAATGTACGACCAGTTGATGCATGCTGTGTATAGATTATACAGCAACGGGGCTATATAGTCCGACACTTGCTGCAACTCAGCCGGGATTATACCATCAGGTCCCGGGGATTTATAGGGCCTGAAGCTTTTTATCGCCCAGATTAATGTTGGCATATTTATTATTCCCGAAGCAATTTCAGATGCTTGGGCGTCAGAACGTTCCAAAGCTTGAAACGGCGTCATGGAATTGCCCGGAAAATGCGTGTTTAAAAGGAGATCCAGCGACTCTCCACTGGAGGAAGACCACACCCCATTAGGATCTTTCAGGTATCCCAGGGTGCAAGGAGAAGAAGCCAGAACCTTGCGCAGCCTGGATGCCTCAGAAACGTCTTCTATGTTTCCACAGAAGTTTTTCCAAGAATCACATTTTGCATTTCTGATCATCTTTTTATAACTCTTAAGTTGCAGCCTGTATGCAGACCAGTCCTCGTCCGCTCTTGAAAATTTAGCCTTATTAAAGAGCTTTCTGCAGGAATCTCTGCTCGTCTGCAACTCATTTGACCACCAAGGTGGCTTTTTTTCCCTCTAGGCTTTGCAGAAGGGCAAGACGCATCCAGGCACCTATTACAAACATTTGTTATATGGTCAACCAGACAGTCAATTTGCGCCAAACTATGTGGTTTAGATAAGGGTACTTCATCCAAAAGCAAAGAAAAAGTCTCCCTATATTTCACCCAGTTTGTTCTCCTCAGATTTCTAGAGACTGTCTCAACCGGGGCACGCTCCCTGAGTAAAAACTCAATGTAGCGATGATCTGAGAAAGAATGCTCTTCCAAAACTCTCCAGTCATCAATTCTATCAGACAATGTATCTGATACAAGTGTTACGTCAAGAACCTCTTGCCGCGTACTTGTAACGAAAGTTGGTTCACCACCCTGGTTACAAATATAGAGGTTAGTGCTTAACAAAAACTCCAAAAGTGATTCGCCTCTATCATTTGTGTCTGTACTTCCCCATATCGAATGATGTGCATTAACATCACAACACACTACTAACTGGTGTCCCCTAGATTCAGACTCCCGAATTAGACCGACAACCTTCTCCGGGGGTATTGACCCCGGATTAGGAAAATACGCAGAGGCGAGCCAAATAGACTTCCCATGAAGCTCTAAGCTAGCCACTGTAACATCCATATCACTAAAAGTTGATAAAAAGAATATATTTAAGCCATTTTTTGCCAAGATGCAGGCTCTTGGTGAGCCCTCACCTTTGGCAACCACCAACTTAAACCCAGGGGTCTTCAATCCGCAAACCCTGCCACCCCGCACCCAGGGCTCTTGGATAAAAACCAAGTCAACTGCTCCTGTCGTCAGGCGCAGCAAGAGTGCAGCTGAGGCTGCCTTACAGTGATGGAGGTTTATTTGTAGGAACCGCAACATCTTGCTTTTTTTCCACCAACCTTTCCACCACCGTGTTATTGGCTTCATCCTCCGTGTTATCATAGAGGTCGCATTCGTCCCCAGATTCGGTTTCGAATAAGCCAGATATATATCCCATCTGTTCTGAATCGGAGGCAACAGAACTCTCCGAATTCCTCACTGCATGGGCCTCGTCCTGAATGTCACCCATCGTGGCATCGGCTTTATCCTCCATGCCATCACAGAGGTTGCATTCGTTACCAGATTCGGTTTCAAAAATGCCAGATGCATCTCCCATCAGCCTAGAATCGGCCAGCTGAATATCAACCTTTTCCAGATTCTCCTCCCCAGCCGACTCTGCCACTGGCTTGTCTGCGTCCAAAATAGTCTTCTGGTCGCCCTTGTAGACATTGACTCTTATATGAAAAAATCCAAATCTAATAATGCCGTCAGTCCTGGCTAAAAGCGGAAGCGATTCCTCATTAACCAAGACCACTGCTTGACGACGAGCGCCCTCCATCTCACCCAATCTGCCAATTTGCCAATTCTGAGTTGGAAGGTCAGGATTGCAGAATTTTATCATCTTAAGAATCACCGCAGTGTCATTTGTAGCCATTGGGATCCATGCATGAGCTCTGGGTTGCGAGGGGATATCATGTTTTTCCACAACGTCCAGTCTGGCTCCAGGCCATAACTCTCCCACTTGGCTAATGGCAACCTTAAACACGGCTGCGGATCTTTCGTTCCCAAAAGCAACGAGTTTTACTCGCCCCTGATACCAACCTGCGTTGACAGTAGTAGGTAGAAAATCAGGCATACTCTCAAGGAGCCTATAGTAGATTTCATTTAGTTTAGTTTCAACTAAACTCCACTTGTCCCTTGGAATACTACAATCCCCATTTTGCCTGTTTATCACAGCCCTAACGAAGTTACTTTTCACCACTTCACTAAAAGACTGAGTCCAGACGTTGCCGGTCACCTTAGATCTCTTAGGTAAAGGTTTCTCGTCGGGCGAGCGCAACCTTTTACCAGACTTCGATGACGAGGCCGAAACAGCGCTCTGTTTGTCAGATGCGCGCATTGCCGAAAGTTTGTCCTGTTCTTCAATGACTCCTTTCGCCCATGATAGCGACGCCCTCTCACGTTCGGAGAGCTTCGTTCCATCAAGTTGGCTTAGTCTGTTAATTATTTTCAAACAAAGCCGTCTCTGGTTGTGCCTGACCTTTGATGGTTTAAGTTTCTTTTTCTTTTTACCACCAATATTAGGCTGAGCACCCCTACCAGAATCAAGGTCGGACTTCAAGGTCGCAACCCTAAGACCAGTGCTAGGACCAGCACCAGTCGGTGAGGCAGAGCCTCGAATTAAATCGGTATCATTTGTGTCCATATTTTCATTTTCCTGGATGTGGTCATGAAAATATTACAAAAATACCTATTACGAACAATTTAAAAAATTCAATTAATAGCACGGAGATAAATTAAAACACGTCCACACTTGTCAACAGTTGAACGATACCCAAGAGTCCCAATAAGATATAGCTGAAGTTATTTGGAGACATTATTTGTCATCTGCATACAATCGAACCAACTTTTTTTTATTTTGTATTTTGAATAATATTTTATTTTTTCATACCAAATAACAAAATATTTCAAAATATTTGGTTTTCTCTTGTTCAAATAAAATTTTAAAATATTTTATTTGACCAAAATCAAAGCAAATAAATCGTACAAAAAATTTATTTGAACTTTTTTAAAACAAATATTTGAATATTTTATTTTATTTGGCTTGAGCCAAATAAAATATTATTTGATATTTTATTTGCATAGAACGCAAATAATTTTAAAATATTTTATTTTGTTTTTAAGCAAATAAAAATAAAAACAAATATTGCAATATTCGAGTTATTTTCAAATAAAGTAATTGGACTATACAGCTCTGGTAGATATGTCCCCTAGTGTTTTTTTGTAAAAACTAACAGTACCCTAGTAAAAATGGTTTTGTATATATCCATGTACAAATTGATATTAATATATCTAATTTTACATTAAATGATCTAATTATATAAAATTATATAAAAAAATTCTCAGATAAGACCAAAATTCGTATCAAATTTTATAAAATTCTATCGGGAGTTATATCAAATTTTATATAATTTGATACGAAATTTGGTTTTATCTGATTGATTTTTTATATAATTAAATATAATAAGATCTCAATATGTATAAAAATATATATTTGTATAAATTTATACATGGCTATATACGAAATGATTTTTACTAGGGTATGAAAACTAATAACCCATAGTGACCATGACAGATTTTTCTTCCAGGAACACTTAATATCACTTCCCGAGTAAAAAAGTTCCTATATAGTTGTATATAATTTTATAAACATCATATATGATTAAATAGAATTATATAGAATTTGATGCGAAAAATGAGTCGATAAAACTATATAAAATTTGATCAATGTTTCATATATTTTGGTAAATTTTTTATATAATTTTAGGCGATATTTGGACCCCTATTTTTATATAACAACAGCAAATTTATATAATCAGATATAATTATATACAACTATATCAAATTATATAAAACAATATATAATTTTATAAAGTTATATAAAATTATATCAAGTTTTATATAAATCATAATTTTTTTTAATTATATATAATTATATATAATTTTATGTAACTTTATATAGTTTTATACAGTTTTATACAATTTTATATATTTTTAAATAATTATATATAATTATATAATTTTGCTATTATTATATAAAAATAGGGGTCCAAATTTCGCATAAAATTATATAAAAAATTTATCAACCCGAATAAAAAAAAGTTATATGACGCAATATTTAATTATATATGAACAGATATGCTTTTATGTAAATCCATATTAATTTTGATCCGAAAATTGGCGGATCGAATATTATACGATTGTATCAAATTCTATTATTTTTGATAAAATAATATCAAATTTGATTAAGTTTGATCCCAAAAATGGGTCTATCTAATTGTATTAAATCATATCTTATCTGTTAAAATTAGATAAATTTTTATATAATTAGATGAAATGTGGTGAATTTTTTTGGAATTTTAAACGTGAAATTAGAAATTATTTTATCAGATTGGATACATTATCAATTAGAAGAGTTTTTATTGCATTCTTCGGAATTTTTTCGGGATTTAGCAAATTATTAAAAATTTGTAATTATACCCTCCAACTACAGTATGGGGGTATACTCACTTTGTCATTCCGTTTGTAACGCATCGAAATATCGGTCGCGGACCCCGGAAAGTATATATATTATTGATCTATGATCGATTCTAAGACTTTTCTAGAATGTCCGTATGTCCGTCCGTCCGTCCGTCTGTATAAGACACGATGCAGTCCAACATAAAAGAGATAGATCCGTTAAGTTTGGCAGGAATATGTCTTTTGGTCCTAGGCAGTTTAAGTTCGTAAATGGGCAAAATCGGACCAGGGGGAAAAAGTTCCCCCTTATAGAACTTAACTGACCTCTGAAAAACACCATATTTTCACAGGTTTTTTGTATTTTTGTTAAGCAAATGAAACAATTTGATGTCAGAAAAAGTTCAAGGTCCTGCAATTGGACTAAGGAAATAAACAAAATCGTTTTTTTTGCCCGCCCCCCTTTTGTGGGCGTGGATATTAAAAATGTTTTTAAATAATGATAAAATTGTATTACTTAATCTGAAAAAGCATAATAAATAAATTTGTAAAAATTTACCGCATGGGTTTATGTGTCCCCTAATGAGCCCTTCTGACCCCCCCCCCATAAAAAACGCCCCTGCATTTTTTTTTTTTTTAATTCTTTTTATATGTTTGAGGGTATTATAGATTCGGCACAGCCGAATTTAACACTCTCACTTGTTTTTTTCTAAAATCATTTTTAAGGGATTTAAAAATTCCAAAAAATTTTTGAGTATTAGAAAATTTAAAAACATTTTTTCGGAACTTAAAAATTTTTCAAAAACAATAAAATTTCTCCTAAAAACATTTTCAATGATTTTTTTACTCCAAATGACTTTTTTACTCCGGGACTTTGGAAAATTTTCATAAAATTTTTTAGGACTTGAAAATTTTTTAATTTTTATTTAATTGTCCGGGACAATTTAGAAAATTTAGAAAAATTTTTTCGGGATATAATTATAAATAAAATCATATATCTTTTTATCTGCCATATCTAAAAATTCCCGACATTATATGTCATATCTAATTTCATATAGATCGGTATGTAAATAGATATGAATATGTATGTTATCATTTTAAAAAATAAGGAAAAATACAATGCTATATATAAACTTATATGTCCATATCAATGTTCATGCATAACCATATATAAATATAAATAATTATATAATAGCATATATGATTATATCAGATCTTTTTTACTCGGGAAAATATATGAAACATTGATAAAATTTTATATAGTTTTATCGACTCATTTTTCGCATCAAATTCTATATAATTCTATTTAATCATATATGATGTTTATAAAATTATATACAACTATATAGGAACTTTTTTACTCGGGTTGTTACAAAAATCTAATGATGGGGTTCGGTTGATATACGGATTATTAAAATTTTCTGTTAAAAATTTAGTATCGAAAATTTCGTAAACAAAAAATTATTGAAAATTTTCTAAAATTTATGATAGAAAGATTTCCAACAAAATCAAAACAAATGATATTCTTAGTAACGTTTTTTAATGTTTTATTGAAGGTTATTTATAAAACATAAATAAATAAACATAACTCCAAACTTACAAAAAAGGTTAAAATCAGTGATTAAAAAACTGAAATTCATTACACATTTTTAATTTTCATTTCCAGTCAAGTTGTCAATAATTTTAAAAAAATACTGCAACCCACCAGTCCAGTTTACATTTCTAACAAAACAGTCCAGTCACTTTTTTGCTGCTGAACTTTTTTGTGTTGTGCTGATGGTGGTTGATTTAAAAAAAACAAATACTGACAAACCAGCAACAGTAAAAAAATTAGGCAGCACACAAACAGCACAAACGTTGTTTTGAGAAATCCACTGCAAGTTACAATTCAAAAAGTGGTGAGCTGCTGACAAGCAAATAAATATAAACGAAAATAAACTCGTACATTGTAACGAGAGAACTTCTTATATGCATAAGAAGAAAAAAGGTTCAATAAATAAAAAAAATGCAAGGTTCATTTAAAAAGAAAAAATCTTTTTAATTCAATTAATTTATATCAGTAAAAAATCAATATTTTTTATATTAAATAAATAAATTAATGCGTAGTTGAAAAAATTATAAAAAATAAACTTCAAGTCTAAAATAATAGTACAGTAGGTATTCTAAAGTTCAAATAAAAAAAAAAATTTTGAAATATTTTTAGAGTTACAGAGATGGAAAGTTTTCATTTTTATGCACCGATCATTTCATTTTTATGCACAGATCATTTGGTTGAATTTTTATTGACACTTTGATGCGATAAAAATTTATTTTAAAAAACGAATTTTAAAGGATTTTTGTCGACCTTTTCAATGGCATTGTTGGTTTTTTTAAAAAATATAAATTTGACCTTAAAATTCAAGGTAAAATTATTAAAAAAATGTATCTTATAAAGCGCCTATTTTGATATTATTTTAACTGAGTTTTTACATTTAAAAATAATTGTTTTGTATAAAATAACACTCAAAAAGTACGAATACCGCGTGTATAAAAACAAATAAAAAAATATTTTCGCAATAAGGAACACTCCATCCATTTTTTAAAATTGTTTTTAAATGAAAAAAACGTCAGGCTTTTAAAAAAAAATCTCAAAATAGACGCTTATAAGATAATTTTTTTTTTAATAATTTGACCTTGAAATTTAAGTTAAAATGTTTATTTTTTTAAAAAACCACCAATGCCAGTGAAAAGGTCGTCAAAAATACTTTAAAATTCATTTTTTAAAAATAAATTTTTATCGCATCAAAGTGTCAATAAAAATTCAACCAAATATGATCTTTGTAAAAAAATGAAAACTTCCCATCTCTATAACTCTAAAAATATTTCAAGAAAAAAATTTTTATTTGCACTTATTTATTCTAAAATTTTGGCATAATTATATCTAAATCGGTTTTTTGGTGTGACCGTTAACGCGTTTCAGCCCATATTTAACTTTTTGTTTTCAACATATTAGTTTTCGTTAGTTAGTAAAAAACAATTGTGTCTGACACTTATTTTAAAAAATTTTATGAAACTTGGAATTTTGGATCTGTTAATAAAACACTTAACTTCAAACCAAATTTTCAAAAAATTTTCTTAATAAAGTAAAAAAAAAATTTGTGTTTTAAAAAAATTTTCAAATAAAAATTTTGGCACTTAATTTTTTTTTTTTATTTGTTTACTTCAAATATTTTCCAAAAAATTTTGGAACCTAAAATTTTTTTTAAGCATTTTTAATGAAACTTTTAACCGTTAAAACTTACTTAGAACTTAGAAAATTTTAAAACTTTTTTTAAATAATTTTTTGTTAAATTTAAAAAATTTTCAAAACATTAGAAAAATTTCTTAACATTTTTGTTAAAGCATTATCTTTACGTTTGAAACATTATTCTTAATTATATAATACAACATGCCATTACTTGCACAAAGAAATATCTACTTATAAGTGCGTTCATTTAATTTTCAGCAGCCAAATAAAAAAAATTTCATGCTGACGAGTCGAGTTCAATTTTTATTTTCCATGCTGCAAGTCCCGTACAATAAACATAACTTGTGCAGCGCAGTAACCAGACAATTCAGTCGTGTGTGCTGTTTTTTGTTTTTTTAAACTGAAGCTGAACTGTGTGCTGGCAAGTTTGTCAATTTAAAAAAAAAACTTTTACTGTACTGCTGCTGAAGAAAATTGACAATTTTTAACAGCTCAGTTCTTGACTGCTGTTTTGTTTTGATAATGTTTATGCTCACAAAACAGTACAAATTATGTGTTTTTGCTGAAAATCTAGGCAGTATTTTCAACACTGGTTAAAATAATAAAATAATCCATAACACAGAACATAAACATGACTTAAAATTAACTAAAAAAAAATAACAGAAAGCAAAGTGCGATTTTTAATTTTTTTAACTTTTAACCTTTGATTTTACAGAGTAAAAATCTGCAGTCAAACTTCTTCCGAATGGGCGGTTTTTAATATTTTATTGAAAGTTATTTATAAAACATAAAAAAATAAGCATAACTCAGAACTTACAAAAATGGTTAAAATAATAAAAAAAATAAAAAATAAAAAAAATCATAACACAGAGAATTAACATGACTTAAAATTAATTTAAAAAAAATAACAGAAAGTAAGGAACTAAACCAGAATATCGAAATTGCTATTTTTTTAATTTTTTTTTTAACTTAACCTTTGATCTTGCAGAGTAAAAATGTGGTCAAACTTTATGGGCTATGCCCTCTTTCATGTGGGCGGGGCTTTAAAGTTCCTTTTTTTTTAATATTTTAAAAAGTACTTATCCAATTTGGATGAAGTCAGAGTCATTCGAAAGCTTGTTTCTCATAATTTTTTTTTTAATTTTTTTAAGTATTATTCTAAATTTTTCGCTGTAAAATCTAAATTTTAAGAGATGCGCAACTGTTGGACACACCCAACTCCCGTTTTTTCCGCCTATTCAAGAAATGCAAAAACGTTTTTTGCATTTGGACTTTGAATATCCTCTTCCATATGTATATTTTTATTGGTTGTGGTACCGTTGGAGGCCGCGGTTTTTGCGGTGCTGTAGAAGGCTGCGTTGCTGTAGGAGGGCGTGGTTGTTGTGGTGCTGTAGGCAATTGTGGTGGTGAAGAAGACCGAGGTGTTAAAGGAGCTCGTGGTGTTTTTTTTTATCTTATGGTGTTGGGGTGGACCATTACATTGGTGATGGGTAGCCATCGCCATCGCCTGATTATAAGCTTCTAAATCCCCATTGTATTTTTGAAGTTTTTCTTTGTAGGCCTTTTGACGCTTTTTGAATATTTGATCGTTACGATTTTCCTTATTGTGTGTTTTATTTGGTGTTTTCGAAATTGTAATATTTTTCGAACATGCGGACATGTTGTAACACCCTAAAAATATAATATATAAAAATAAAGTAATTAATAAAATAGGTCGTTTAGCTACATATAAAAAAATTATATTGCACTAAATAAATTTAAATCAAAAAGTAAAATGTACTTACCATTTTTTAGCAGCTTATTTAATCGGCGCACTGTGGCGCCTTTTCTCTAAAAGCGTTGCAAAAATCCAAAAATTGACAGAAGAATTTGATAAAATGAATGATTACATCTGATTGAAAACTCCTCACTGATTAAGAATCCAACAACATTTTAGAAGTCGGATGAAAATTATGAATTATAGAGCCACCCAAAGTTGGCAATTTTTCAGTCTGCAGAAAGAAGTTAAAACTTAAAAAAAATATATCATCTTTTAAATTGAATTTCAGGCAAACTATGCAACCGATCATTATTTTTTTGGTGTCATTTGAAAGGTATATTAATTCAAATGAAACGATATAAAAAACGGGTTATTTGGTCGAATACTTTGTTTTTAGGCGCAGTTTTGCAAACACACCATATTTCGGTATTTTTTTATATTTGATAGAATAGAACTAAAAAAGTGACGGTTTGTGACGGGAACTATTAAACAGAGGATGCTTAGTATTTAATACTCTAACTTATTCAATAAAAATTGGGTGCCCGGACTTGCCCGTGTACATGAAAAAATAAAGAAACTGTAACAAATTTTACTACGAAAAGGAGATATTTTTTAAACACCCTAAAAATATAATATATAAAAATAAAGTAATTAATAAAATAGGTCGTTTAGCTACATATAAAAAAATTATATTGCACTAAATAAATTTAAATCAAAAAGTAAAATGTACTTACCATTTTTTAGCAGCTTATTTAATCGGCGCACTGTGGCGCCTTTTCTCTAAAAGCGTTGCAAAAATCCAAAAATTGACAGAAGAATTTGATAAAATGAATGATTACATCTGATTGAAAACTCCTCACTGATTAAGAATCCAACAACATTTTAGAAGTCGGATGAAAATTATGAATTATAGAGCCACCCAAAGTTGGCAATTTTTCAGTCTGCAGAAAGAAGTTAAAACTTAAAAAAAATATATCATCTTTTAAATTGAATTTCAGGCAAACTATGCAACCGATCATTATTTTTTTGGTGTCATTTGAAAGGTATATTAATTCAAATGAAACGATATAAAAAACGGGTTATTTGTACGAATACTTTGTTTTTAGGCGCAGTTTTGCAAACACACCATATTTCGGTATTTTTTTATATTTGATAGAATAGAACTAAAAAAGTGACGGTTTGTGACGGGAACTATTAAACAGAGGATGCTTAGTATTTAATACTCTAACTTATTCAATAAAAATTGGGTGCCCGGACTTGCCCGTGTACATGAAAAAATAAAGAAACTGTAACAAATTTTACTACGAAAAGGAGATATTTTTTAAATATCCTAACAGATTTTGGGCAGTTTTGAGATCCACTGGAATTTTTTACCAAGCTTAGTGGATGTATTAGTCTTTAATTTATTATTTTGTTTTTTTGTCTTTTTTATTTGCTTATAACGCCCCCTAGCGGATTTTTTTTTCTATAAGTAACCACTTTGACGAGCCGTAACTCCTGAACGAATTAAGATATTTTAAAAGTTAAAATTTTGTATTTTTAATAAAACAAAGTAAAACATAAAAATTGCGAAAAACTTATGTTTCATCTCGGAATTTTTAAGAATTTTTTAAATAGACAAAGGTTTGTGTACAAAGAAAGAAACAAACGTTATCTAACAAGATTTTTAATAAGTTTTTAATTAAAAAATCCTAAATTGTTTTAAACCTAGTGAATGATCTGGTAAAATTGAACCTACAGCTAATTACAAAAAAATAAAATTAGAGTTTTGAATTCTCATTGAGTAATAGTTCTTTTTTTATATATTTGAAAGTTTCTAATCATCTTTTTAAAATTTGCCTATGTCTTTAAGACATAAATATACTTGGTTAGTTTGAAAGGTGAAACGTTTTTTTAAATATTTAAGTAAACTTTTACTTGACACAATTAAAAAATTACTTAAAAAACCAAAAAAAAGTTCAAGTAAAATTTTAGTTTCATAAATTGAAAATTTACTCAAATTTGTTGGTAACCATTTATTAAATTTTTAATATCAAATGGTTTTCTGGTGCAAAATTGAGTAATATTTTACTCAGTACCGTTAAAAATTTCCTAATTTTTTTTTATTATTTTTTCTCTGTCATATTAGAGTGGTATTTTTTCGAGACTTTTAATATGTATTGTGATTATTGTTGCGCTAAGTCTAATCGGCAAGTCAAAAACGCTTAACGAGAATACCAGCGTGCAGATTGACTTAATTTGACGCACAAGAAGTTACATTTTAAATGATTTTTAGATTTACAATTTACAACAAAAGAGGTCAAATGGTGTCTATAGGAGATAAAATTCAAGTGCGCTTTAAATATTTTATAACTTCAAAACTTATGATTTATGTATGCAACGAAAAAAAAGTCAAAACGAGGCACTGTGCTGCAGTGGGCCAATGGCCATGCGGGCTACTTATTTTTAAGCTGAAGGGGTTTCTTTCAAATGCTTTATAAATCTTGATTATATCTTTATTACTTTAAAATTTATAATGCTTACAACGAAAAAAGTCAAAATACGACACTGTGCACAGTGCCGCGGTCTTGCGGCTAATATATTTTGAAGTTAGGGGAGTCTTCTTTCGAATGCTCTTTAATTTTTTAATATATCTTCATTAGTTCAAAAGTTATGATTTTTGCAACGAAAAAAGTCAAAAGGCGCCACTGTGCGGCGTCAGTTTATTTGTGGGTATTTTTTAAGGGTTACCAACTTTTAAAATATGTGGATGCCATTTAAAGTAATACCAAGTTTGGTTTAAAAATATTCAACTTACATTTTAGAAGTTGGTAGCCCTGATAAAACTTATACGCGCAGTACTACGCCCACGACTACGCGCACAAAAACACTGACAACAACTGACGAAAAATGTCGTCAAACAGTATTGTTGCACAATTTGTTTATATAAAGCAGTGGGTCATATTGGTTAAATGCCATTTATTTTGCTCTCTCAATACGTTGGTTCTCTTAGTGTTGTCTTTACTATTGCATGTAAAAACTCTCTTAAACACTAAGAGAACCATTTTATATAAAGTGACACATTTTTTTTAGGCCTATCAAAATCCCTGATCATCTTTACTTGCAGTATGTTTGTACAACTTGTTGGATGGACACTAGAGTACTCAAAACCGAAACCAAAAACCGGTTAACCGGTTTTTTCATTTTTAGAAACTCGACCGGTTTCGAATAGTTTTGAATTTCGAATATTCAAGAAACCGGTTTTTTTGTGTCGGTTAACCGGTTTTTATAAAAAGTTATAATATAATGATTTAAAATATGAATTGACATTACACAGTTTTTAGAAACACTCACAAAACTTAGCGGTACTTCCATAATCAGCTTGTGGATATGTTGGTATGTAAATATCAATATATCAACGAGTTCCGTCTCTTCGTTTAATATTGAAATCAATATATATTTTTTAAATTTGGCACCTTGGAGTTCTATGGCAAACCATTTTTTTAAATTCTCCTTTTGAAATTGTTGAAATCTTAATTTCAAATTCCGATGTCTGAGAGTCCCCGCACAACAATGTCGGAGCGGTTGACGGTTTCGGTCACGAGAGAGTATAGGCGCAAAACAAAGGTGGCAGCGGGAAATTCAGTCAGGCGTTGATATTTACACTATTTTTCACTTTTTCGACATTTTTTAATTAAATTTTATTGTTTTTTTATTATCAATTTGATTTTCTTATATTGTTTCGTTTTTTTTTGTGTTTTTTTAGAATTTTAAATATTTTTTTTTTTAGAGATCACATTTTTTTTGTTTACTTTATCGAAAATAATCGAAATATTTATAAAATTGTGGCAACATTTTCATATCAAAAATTAAAAGAGAGAGAGAAACCGACACAAAAATAAAATTGATTTTATTCAAGCGGTTTTCGGTCGAGCGTTTTTTCTTGCCAAATTTGTATGGAAAAAACGTCACCGACATTGTTGTGCGGGCACTCTGAATTTATTATTAATTGTGCTCTTTAAACAATTCAATAAAAACAAATTTGTAAATAAAATCTCTACGGATTTCCTCTCGCAATTGCAAAGAACTAAAATTTAGTTGTTACTTTCTGTCGAAGTTTCCAGCGAAATTGTGCTACGTAAACGGTGTCATACAGATGATACTATTTTCGCTATGACTTATCGATTTTGTGTTTATTGGGTTATGCCTGTTTTGTAAAAATATAATTAAGTTTAATTAATTCTTATCCTGAAGAATAAAAACCGAAAAACCCGGTTTTTCAAAAATAAGCTTTTTCGAATAAACCGAAAACCGGTTTTTGAAAATGGCCGGTTTTTTGAATACACTAATGGACACGTATATTTTTTTTTTTGTAATGGTCGTCAAACAAGCCCATATACCATCAAAATCGCACTTTCATCCAACAAATTGTACAACGATACTGCATGCAAGTGTATACTCACCTTATGGGCACAGACTAATACAGACTCGACAATTATGACAGGTGTCAAAACTCATCTTATATTTTAACCCAAAAAAAAAGTATTTAGCGAAGCCGCTAACAAGGGAAATCTCCCTGGTGTCACGCTCCGATCTTCATGAAATTTGGATATGTTGTTAAGAACGAAAATTAATTCGACACGTATTTTTTTTTTTTAACGGCCCAAACTAATTTTTAGGGGGGGTCGATTTGTATGGGGGGAAATTGACCTTTTTCAGTTTTTTACGATTTACGCCTATTTAAACAAAATTAATATAGGCGTGTGTGGTATCAGATTAAAGGTATTAAAAATACCTATCTCGTGGTGCTGATAACCGGCCAAAGAAGTTAATAGTTTTTGACTTATTAACAAAAATGTCCTAAAATTTTGGTATTTTACTCAATATGACGAAAAGTTGGGCATGTTTGGAAACGTTCTTAGTACACATAGATAGGTTTTCCAAAGACCTTTCATTTGGTATGTAACATGACTAGGTTTCTTTGCATAATGTACGAGATAAACGAAAAAAAAATGAAATTTGGCCTTGTTTTCCCCCCTCCTTTTTACCCCCTAAATATGAATTGGGGCCGCTAAAAAAAAATACGCGTCCCTTTATTTTTTCGGCTCTGCAAAAAAAAAACCAATTCCATAAAGATCCGCGGGTGACACTAGGGAGACTTCCCTTGTAAGTTAATTTATGGAGTTTGAAATCCCTAATAAATTTTATTTTGGCATAAATGAATGAGAAATGAGGGGAAAAAACATATTTTAATCAAAAATTTCCATTTTTATTTTAAATATGCTACATACGGTAGTGTTTTAAATGATGCAGTACCATATGATCGAAATCTCGTTCGAGATTTTACCTTAGGTGTGAATTAGGTACATACCCAGCAAAAAATAAACGAAGTGGTTCAAAAAGAATTAGTGGTTTCACTACATACAAAGTAGCGATAGGTGCCGAACTTCATATTCCGTAGGAAGTACTTTTAAAATCACTTCCAAAAATGCTACAAAATAACCATAAAAACATCTTTCACCAGTTCTTTGCTTAATGATTTTGAAGTAAATTTTTCATATGTTCTTAGGAATCAAATTACCACAACATATGAACTTCTTTTTCAACTGAAACAATTAGAATGAGGGTGATACACGAAGTATGCAATTTTTTCTACGTCTAGCTTCAAATAGATTTAGGTTTTGCAAAAATGGTGACAAAATTTGGTAATGGCATTTCATTTCTCTTTATTTAGAGCTTATAAAATCGAAAAGACGAAAATCGATTATTGATAAATTTTTCAAATTTCATATCTTATATCAAAAAAAGTTGGTCCTAAATTAAATAAATACATTTACGAACTAAAACGGATGTTGCTGCATCACATTATTAAAGATTGTTTAAGCTTTTTAGGAGGTATAGGCTTGTGGTCAAAACAAACTTGTGAATCAATTCGCCGTGAATTTTTATAGTTTTGTGATCTCTATAATTACTTCTTTTTTAATTCGAAGTATACACGTTAGATTATCAATGAAATTAATTTTTCTATCACGTAAGGTTTTTAAGATATTCGCGGTTTACAATTGAAATATTGGGTCTCCTCTGTAACGTATTCTTAAGTTGCTCAAACACAATAGAACTCGATTTAGTAAAAATAAGACATCTTTATTCCAAATCTGGCATCCAAATTTTTCTATCGCGTACTGTTTTTGAAATATTGGCGTTTGAAAAAATCAAACTTCACTGTTGCGCACTTATACTTATCTATACTATATTATAAAACGCACTTTTCGCGAAAATTTTCTTTGTCACCGGTGTTTGAAGAAACTACTGAACCGATTTTGATCAGATAAAAACCATAATAAAGCTTTCATTCCAACTTAGATTATAGGCTATAGAATGTTTTGATATCGGTTAAGGGGGACTTTTAAAAATGTGAAAATATGAAAAAAAAATCAGTTTTTCCGCTTTTAAAAAGACACAATAAGTCTGATTTTAATGTGAATGGCACCATTGGAAAGCTCTTTTTTTAACAAACAACTTAGCCTTTTCAGTTTTTTAAATTAGTTCATTAACACGCCTTAGGCATTCAGTTTTATCACTGTTCAGGGATCTGTACCTCATCTATATCTATACTATATTATAAAACGCACTTTTCGCGAAAATTTTCTTTGTCACCGGTGTTTGAAGAAACTACTGAACCGATTTTGATCAGATAAAAACCATAATAAAGCTTTCATTCCAACTTAGATTATAGGCTATAGAATGTTTTGATATCGGTTAAGGGGGACTTTTAAAAATGTGAAAATATGAAAAAAAAATCAGTTTTTCCGCTTTTAAAAAGACACAATAAGCCAGATTTTAATGTGAATGGCACCATTGGAAAGCTCTTTTTTTAACAAACAACTTAGCCTTTTCAGTTTTTTAAATAAGTCCATTAACACGCCTTGGCCATTTAATTTTACCAATGTTCGGGGATCTGTACCTTATCTATACTTCTATACTTCTATACTTCTATACTTCTATACTTATATTATAAAACGCACTTTTCGCGAAAATTTTCTTTGTCACCGGTGTTTGAAGAAACTACTGAACCGATTTTGATCAGATAAAAACCATAATAAAGCTTTCATTCCAACTTAGATTATAGGCTATAGAACGTTTTGATATCGGTTAAAGGGGACTTTCGAAAATGCCAAAATATGAAAAAAAAATCAGTTTTTCCGCTTTTAAAAAGACACAATAAGCCAGATTTTAATGTGAATGGCACCATTGGAAAGCTCTTTTTTTAACAAACAACTTAGCCTTTTCAGTTTTTTAAATAAGTCCATTAACACGCCTTGGCCATTTAATTTTACCAATGTTCGGGGATCTGTACCTTATCTATCTATACTATATTATAAAACGCACTTTTCGCAAAAATTTTCTTTGTCACCGGTGTTTGAAGAAACTACTGAACCGATTTTGATCAGATAAAAACCATAATAAAGCTTTCATTCCAACTTAGATTATAGGCTATAGAATGTTTTGATATCGGTTTAGGGGGACTTTCAAAAATGTGAAAATATGAAAAAAAAATCAGTTTTTCCGCTTTTAAAAAGACACAATAACTCAGATTTTAATGTGAATAGCACCATTGGAAAGCTCTTTTTTTAACAAACAACTTAGCCTTTTCAGTTTTTTAAATTAGTTCATTAACACGCCTTGGGCATTCAGTTTTATCACTGTTCGGGGATCTGTACCTCATCTATATCTATACTATATTATAAAACGCACTTTTCGCGAAAATTTTCTTTGTCACCGGTGTTTGAAGAAACTACTGAACCGATTTTGATCAGATAAAAACCATAATAAAGCTTTCATTCCAACTTAGATTATAGGCTATAGAATGTTTTGATATCGGTTAAGGGGGACTTTTAAAAATGTGAAAATATGAAAAAAAAATCAGTTTTTCCGCTTTTAAAAAGACACAATAAGTCTGATTTTAATGTGAATGGCACCATTGAAAAGCTCTTTTTTTAACAAACAACTTAGCCTTTTCAGTTTTTTAAATTAGTTCATTAACACGCCTTGGCCATTTAATTTTACCAATGTTCGGGGATCTGTACCTTATCTATACTATATTATAAAACGCACTTTTCGCGAAAATTTTCTTTGTCACCGGTGTTTGAAGAAACTACTGAACCGATTTTGATCAGATAAAAACCATAATAAAGCTTTCATTCCAACTTAGATTATAGGCTATAGAATGTTTTGATATCGGTTAAGGGGGACTTTTAAAAATGTGAAAATATGAAAAAAAAATCAGTTTTTCCGCTTTTAAAAAGACACAATAAGTCTGATTTTAATGTGAATGGCACCATTGGAAAGCTCTTTTTTTAACAAACAACTTAGCCTTTTCAGTTTTTTAAATTAGTTCATTAACACGCCTTAGGCATTCAGTTTTATCACTGTTCAGGGATCTGTACCTCATCTATACTATATTATAAAACGCACTTTTCGCGAAAATTTTCTTTGTCACCGGTGTTTGAAGAAACTACTGAACCGATTTTGATCAGATAAAAACCATAATAAAGCTTTCATTCCAACTTAGATTATAGGCTATAGAATGTTTTGATATCGGTTAAGGGGGACTTTTAAAAATGTGAAAATATGAAAAAAAAATCAGTTTTTCCGCTTTTAAAAAGACACAATAAGCCAGATTTTAATGTGAATGGCACCATTGGAAAGCTCTTTTTTTAACAAACAACTTAGCCTTTTCAGTTTTTTAAATAAGTCCATTAACACGCCTTGGCCATTTAATTTTACCAATGTTCGGGGATCTGTACCTTATCTATACTTCTATACTTCTATACTTCTATACTTCTATACTATATTATAAAACGCACTTTTCGCGAAAATTTTCTTTGTCACCGGTGTTTGAAGAAACTACTGAACCGATTTTGATCAGATAAAAACCATAATAAAGCTTTCATTCCAACTTAGATTATAGGCTATAGAATGTTTTGATATCGGTTAAGGGGGACTTTTAAAAATGTGAAAATATGAAAAAAAAATCAGTTTTTCCGCTTTTAAAAAGACACAATAAGCCAGATTTTAATGTGAATGGCACCATTGGAAAGCTCTTTTTTTAACAAACAACTTAGCCTTTTCAGTTTTTTAAATAAGTCCATTAACACGCCTTGGCCATTTAATTTTACCAATGTTCGGGGATCTGTACCTTATCTATACTTCTATACTTCTATACTTCTATACTTCTATACTTCTATACTATATTATAAAACGCACTTTTCGCGAAAATTTTCTTTGTCACCGGTGTTTGAAGAAACTACTGAACCGATTTTGATCAGATAAAAACCATAATAAAGCTTTCATTCCAACTTAGATTATAGGCTATAGAATGTTTTGATATCGGTTAAGGGGGACTTTTAAAAATGTGAAAATATGAAAAAAAAATCAGTTTTTCCGCTTTTAAAAAGACACAATAAGTCTGATTTTAATGTGAATGGCACCATTGGAAAGCTCTTTTTTTAACAAACAACTTAGCCTTTTCAGTTTTTTAAATTAGTTCATTAACACGCCTTAGGCATTCAGTTTTATCACTGTTCAGGGATCTGTACCTCATCTATATCTATACTATATTATAAAACGCACTTTTCGCGAAAATTTTCTTTGTCACCGGTGTTTGAAGAAACTACTGAACCGATTTTGATCAGATAAAAACCATAATAAAGCTTTCATTCCAACTTAGATTATAGGCTATAGAATGTTTTGATATCGGTTAAGGGGGACTTTTAAAAATGTGAAAATATGAAAAAAAAATCAGTTTTTCCGCTTTTAAAAAGACACAATAAGCCAGATTTTAATGTGAATGGCACCATTGGAAAGCTCTTTTTTTAACAAACAACTTAGCCTTTTCAGTTTTTTAAATAAGTCCATTAACACGCCTTGGCCATTTAATTTTACCAATGTTCGGGGATCTGTACCTTATCTATACTTCTATACTTCTATACTTCTATACTTCTATACTTCTATACTATATTATAAAACGCACTTTTCGCAAAAATTTTCTTTGTCACCGGTGTTTGAAGAAACTACTGAACCGATTTTGATCAGATAAAAACCATAATAAAGCTTTCATTCCAACTTAGATTATAGGCTATAGAATGTTTTGATATCGGTTAAGGGGGACTTTCAAAAATGTGAAAATATGAAAAAAAAAATCAGTTTTTCCGCTTTTAAAAAGACACAATAACTCAGATTTTAATGTGAATAGCACCATTGGAAAGCTCTTTTTTTAACAAACAACTTAGCCTTTTCAGTTTTTTAAATTAGTTCATTAACACGCCTTGGGCATTCAGTTTTATCACTGTTCGGGGATCTGTACCTCATATACTATAAAACTCACGGTTCGATATTTCAAATTTAAAATAAAAAACACTATTCGAAAGAATTCATTTACGTCTTGAACATTTAAAAAAACCGAATGTTAGGGACAACTTTTTGGAAGAAGATTTAGAATTAACTGTAAATTGATGTTTTTACAGCCAAACGTTGAATTAAAAATTTTTCAGTTTAAAACCAGTTATGTGGATCGAATTCAATTTTTGGTCTAAAAACTCTATGTTTACATATTTAGCCAAATCGGACAAAACTAGACCGTTTTTTCCATACAAACCAAACAAAATTTTTTTCGATTTTTTATTTTTAATTATTATTTTACTTTACTTTAATTTTCGTGGAATAAACGCTTCAAAATTGACTCCGAAAAAAAATTTAGGGCCGTTGCAGTCATACTCCAAAAAATTAAAAAAAAAAAATAAATTTTTCCTTGAGATGTTGCTCTTATTTCTTTCTGTAACATCTTTATCACGTTCTAAAATATGGCAGAAAATTCACTTTTTACCTTTCTCACATTTTATTATCACAAAAAATGGCTTTTTGTCGAATTTTGTCAAATGCTGTTCAAATTACGGTTGCTTTTTGCCTAAGAACTCTATATTTAAGTTTTTAGCCAAATCGGACAATTTTAACATGTTCCGCTGAAGTGTAAAAGTTTAACCCTAAATTTTTGTTTTTTTTATTTTCACAAAAAATTTAAACTACCCAGAGGCACGGGTTAAAATTGTCCGATGTGGCTAAAAATTTTAACATATAGCTTTTACACCAAAACGAACGATAATTTGCCAGGCAATCTACAATTTTTTTTTTTTGACAATACATAAAGTTTGAAAAAAGTGTAAACGCATTTTTTATGATTTTTGTATACATTTTATTTTTTATGATTTTTGTATACATTTAAGAATACGATAAAGATGCCACAGATAAGAATAATATTTTTATGTGAATACATCTCAGCTAAAATCCTATCAAGTCAAAATTAAGAAAAAAAAAAATTAAAAATTCTTAGAGTAGGACTTCAACAACTTACATTTTTTTTTCGAAGTAAATTCTGAAGCGGAAGGGGTTATCCCTCCAAAATGAAATTTTTAGTCAATATTAAGCTTAATCAAGTAAAAAAAATTATTAAAAAATAAATTAATTAAAAAGTTGAAAAAAAAAATTTAGTTTGTAAGGCAAAAATTTTTTTTTTGAGCCAAAAATTTAACCACCCAAAGGCACAGGTTAATTTTGTCAGATTTGGCTAAAAATTTAAACATAAGATTTATAGACCAAAAAGAACCATTGGGTTTGGACAACTAAATATCATGGGGGTTTTAATTAAAAGGCATTAAATCAAAATAATTCAGATATGAATACATAACAATATTTTGTTTTTTTACTTTTCCCCTTCCTGATAACTTAAAGGTCTAATGGGAGAATGATCCACATACGTAGGGTCAAGTTAACAAAAACACTGGGGTCAACTTGACAAATGTCAGTTTAACACATTCCGTGTTAAAATTTTTCTTTGATAATAGAAATATTTTAAGGATTTGAGACTTTCTCTTTTGAAAAATTTTGAGACTTTTTTCACTATGAACAGTATCTTTACTACTTATGTTCAAAATATTAAAAATATTTTCTGTTCTGAAGAATATTAACAGTGGAAATAAATTTTTAGTAAAATAAAATATTCAATCTGAATCAAAATACTTTGATTCCTTTACAAAAATTAATAAAATTTTTAACATTCGATTTTGGGGAAAACAATTTTCAATTTTGTTCAATAAAAATAGAATGTTGTTCTTAGAAAAAAAAAAAATAACACAAATTTCATAATTATTGATTAAAATTTCGAATTTTTATTCCTCGGGCAACGCCGGGTACTCTGCTAGTATATTATAAAACGCACTTTTCGCGAAAATTTTCTTTGTCACCGGTGTTTGAAGAAACTACTGAACCGATTTTGATCAGATAAAAACCATAATAAAGCTTTCATTCCAACTTAGATTATAGGCTATAGAACGTTTTGATATCGGTTAAAGGGGACTTTCGAAAATGCCAAAATATGAAAAAAAAATCAGTTTTTCCGCTTTTAAAAAGACACAATAAGCCAGATTTTAATGTGAATGGCACCATTGGAAAGCTCTTTTTTTAACAAACAACTTAGCCTTTTCAGTTTTTTAAATAAGTCCATTAACACGCCTTGGCCATTTAATTTTACCAATGTTCGGGGATCTGTACCTTATCTATCTATACTATATTATAAAACGCACTTTTCGCAAAAATTTTCTTTGTCACCGGTGTTTGAAGAAACTACTGAACCGATTTTGATCAGATAAAAACCATAATAAAGCTTTCATTCCAACTTAGATTATAGGCTATAGAATGTTTTGATATCGGTTTAGGGGGACTTTCAAAAATGTGAAAATATGAAAAAAAAATCAGTTTTTCCGCTTTTAAAAAGACACAATAACTCAGATTTTAATGTGAATA